>CAEFZX010015786.1:0-41816 GCA_903066825.1 Alfaro cultratus | reverse complement strand
TATATTTTAAAAGTCAGATTTCTTTTTATTATTTTTTGATATATATATATATATATATATATATATATATATATATATATATATATATATAGTTTTTACAGCGACTGAAGGTAATATAGTTAGTGATTGTGCTATAAAATGGTACAATGTGTCTGGAAAATACAAAATACCTCTCCTTTAAGAACCTGCAGACATTGACCAAAAGTAAGTTTTTCAACAAAACTTTGCTGCTGAGATGGAAATAATAATTTCCTTTTTTTTTTTCTTAGTGTTTGTTGTGAACCCAGAGTATAAAGTGTTGCTTCCTTTGTCAGTATTTGTTTGCTTACCTCAAGTTGTAATGTTATTGCAGTGTTCACCAGAATTATTATTATTATTATTTTTTTTCCCCCAAAGTTTACAATATATGTTTCGTAGCTACAGGAAAGACATTGTGCTGTTAGTATATTTTCATGATTGGATTCTTCATTGCTTAAAAAAAAAAAAAAAAAAACAGTCCTCAAAAGCTCACTGGTCAATTAGGTCATGGCTCTCAGTTGTGTGACAAGAGCCAAGAGTTCAAAAATCCAGATCCAGAATTGAGAAGTTTGTCACTGAATCTGTGAGAAAGAGCCTGTCACAAGCCATTAAAGCCCATGAAAGGCCCAGAGCACCGACCATGGGTTCAGGTCCCCGCTGCCTGGTTAATCTGAATTTACCCGGCTTTGTCCTTGCTCCTTCATGGACAATGAGCTGATAACAAGCCTAAGCAGCTGCTGGGAGTGAGCTGCAGAGGGCATGAAGCAGAGCAGCAAATGCACTCTAAATTATTCAAAGTCCTATAACACAAAATGTACTCTTCAGTCAGTTCAGAAATGGATTTATTAGTTTTTTTTAGAATTTGTAACTTAATCCTTAATAGAGACTAATAAGAGGAGGTATTTCAGAGCTTTGATGTTGATGTCTGTTTGTTTTCAAAGGGTCAAGTGACGGACACTAACAGGAGACTACAGGACGCAGGGAGAGATGTAAGTTCATGTATGAGTGTAGTCCTGCATGTGTGGAGGACAAACTGTGCCTTTTGTTTTCCTGCCATGACAGATACATGCTCATTATCTACAAGAACAGTTCTGCGGTGGACATGACCGTTCTTTAACCTGGTAGTCAACAGCGTGACCTCTTTTTCATTGTCTTCCTCAATTGTGTGGTCCCTCCCCCAGGTAACAGCTCAGACAGAGGAAGTGATTCGCTGTCGGATCCAGCAGAGGAACATGGCCACCACAGTGGAGAAGCTTCAGCTCTGTATACCAGGTGACACAGGTTGCTGTTACCTGAGAGACCTCATCCCAGGGGTAGAGCACTGGTTTCTAGTTCTGTTCTGTTTTTCTGGTAGAAGGAGTTCAGTCCCTTCCTCAGAACAGCCAGCCATTGTTTGTATGACTGTTTGTGTTACAGTCACATGTGACTGTATGTAGTCTTGCTACAATATAGACAGAATGGAAGTTTGAGTTTTTAAAGATTTTTGGACTCAGATGAAAATGAGAAACTTTGTTTTTATGTATGTTATAAAAGTGGACATCAATAACAACTATGTAAAAGAAACACTGATATAAAACTTTGGACTGATGTCAATATCCAATATTAATGTTGCTGTTGTGGATGATTATTGATATTTACCAACATTATTTAAATATTTTATATTTCACTACCCTCTTGACACCTTGAAAAAAAAGCAACCACACCGCTGACTTGACCACTGCTTCTCTGCTTCAGTCAAACTTCCTACAATCCTTTCTGCATCACTGTCACCTGAGAAAACAAACATAACATGACCAACTTCCTGCCCTCCACCTCCAGAAACAAATGGCAACAGGATGGAAATAAATGTCCATTGTTAATTTTGTGTGACAAAACCACTGTTCTTTCAGGTTGATATATTGAGCATCCACACTAACAACCATAATCTGGAAATGATAAGTTTGAATTACAAATTTACTGTGGAACGAGCATGGATCACCTTTATATGGAAGTCCTTTTTGACTACTTTAATTGTCTCCATGTCTGTATAGTAAAATATTTCCCAAATGTGAACCAGTTGAGTGGAATTAGCTGCACACTGTCTCTTTTTTTTTTTTTTCCCCCCACCAGGGGGCTTTTTTTTTGTTTTTGCGGGCTCTACTGCCCCTTATTTTTTGACATTGGCTGATGGGAATGGGGTAAGGAGAGGGGGGAAGACATGCGGTAAATGTCGTCGGTTCCGGGAGTCGAACCCGCGACGGCCGCATCGAGGACTCAAGGCCTCCAAATGTGGGTCGCGCTATCCCCTACGCCACCACGGCACGCCCTCACACTGTCTCTTTAAACTAAGAGAATCTCCTGACAAAACTACTGTTCTTCAGTTCCGAAAAATGACAAAATTCATCCTCACATTTGTTGTCAAGGCAGAAACCACATATTTTGGATGTTTTCTTTACAAAGACAATAATTTCTCAATAGACTAACTCAAACATGTAACAAGATGTAAATACCGAAGCTGGAAATGGCACGCTGCGCTACAAAGGTAACACAAATGATCAGGTACAATGCCTGCATGACTTTGTTATTGTAGTGGTTCGTGTTTAAGAGTGTCACATACATGATAGATACATTTTTATCATTAGAAGACCAGTTTAGATTCAATAACAAGTCCCTAACAATGTTTGTAATTCTTTTTCCTCTGAAAAATCTCTTTGACTCTGAATCAGCTGAAAAATGAGGTCTCATTAAGACAACAAACTCATTCTGTTTTTTATGTTCTGTTCCATTCCAGTGCTTGAAATGTACAGCAAACTGAAGGAGCAACTGGATTCAAGAAGGTAATGATCTCCTGAAGCATTTCCTTACAAGCTAGATTGTAGCAATGGAGATATGCTAAAACCAACCGAGCTTGGACTGAAGTTAGGTCAAGCTAGGTCTCAGCTAATGGGAAACAACAGGTTAATTGTACAATTTGTATTTGCAACAAAAATCTTTAATCTTTTGCAGCTTTCAAACACGAAACACAGAGGTGTTGTACAGGCTGTTTTTTTTGTAGATTCAAAGGTGATGGTTATATGCATGCTGCCCAGGTGAGAGGGGTTTCTATAGTGGGTTGATGGGTTCCTGGGTGGGGGCCGATGGCTGTTGGGGGTAGTTCGCTCCATTGATCTCTGTGTGGTAGTCTGGCCGGGTGGAATGGCTCGTCTCCCTCCCCTGCTGGTCCTGTCTGACCATTTGTTTCTGGAGGTGTCTGATGGTCTACGTGGTGTGAGCTGGTTATGAGGATGTGGATTCATCCACATCCTCCGTCCTACTCTGTGGATGTGTCTTTCTGCCTGTAATTGTTGTTTGAAGTTTAAAAAGCCATGGCAACATCTTCTAAGTAATCTTAGTGTATCTAGAGTCAAAAAAGGTTGTTGAAAAAAAGGAAAAAATGTTGTTGTGTAATATTTACCTAGTTCCATTTTTGTAGATTCTGTAAGTATGAATTATTCTTTCAGACAATTTATTTAAACTCTCCAGATCACGCTTCCTTTTTACCTCATGAACTTCCGCTGTGGCTGTTGCTGAATTAGATAAGGACAGGGTGTTTGTTTGGGACAGGAAGATAATGACTCGTTTACTGTGAACCAAAAGAAGAAGCTATTCACTGGAAGGACAATTGACCCTCACCGTGTCCTTGTTCACAACAAAGCCCCCCCTGCCTGCCTGCTAGGGTATAGCATTGGCAGATCCATTAGCATCCAGAGCCAGGCTCAGCCAATCACACTGCAATAGGAACCTTTCTGGATTTGCCAGTGAATGTATGATATGTACTTTTAACATGTCTGACATGTTTGTTATATGTGCTATATGCTTTAATGCACATTACAGTGTTATGTAAGCGTTGGCGCTCTGGTCAAATTCCTTTCGATGTCCAATGGTTGGTAGCGTTTGTGTCCTCTCACTCTGCATTCTGACGAACCTTTTCATCATGAGCTTTATAAGAATGTCTTTCTATTCATTTGTCCACAACACATTTTACACTCACTGACCAACCAATTAGATCCCTTCACAGCCCACCTATCAGCCTAATGATGAGAGCTAGCACACTGACCCAATGCTGAACTCATATAATTAATACACATACCAGACTCAGGTCCATAATGCTAATAATAATAATAAGAATAAGAATAATAATAATAATAATAATAATAACTAGAAAAATTCCTGAAGAAAGTTGGATGGGCCCCACTGCTGGGACCAGAGCCAAAGGTTCAGTGGCCGTGTTTAGTTGGTCCGAGTGGGCATCAGGGTGAAGAACTTTTCATGAAAGTCCTTCTGTCTGTTATACCATCTTATTTGGGTCAAAGGTCAAACGAGATGGTTTGACCTGATCAGCTAGAACAGATTAACACATGTTAATCTGATCTGATCATGTGTTAATCTGATCAACTGTTCTAGTCTTTTCAGTCCTGTCTAGATTTTTGAAATGTTCTGTTTCAAATAGTCAACTCTGGATGTTAAGTCACACCTCTCATTTCACCTTTACAAGTAGTGTTGTGTTCACTGTAGTGGATTGCATTTATTTAAATCCATGCTCTTCTTTGTCATGTTATGGATTATTTGTCTGAATTTCTTTAATGTTTTTGATATTAAGTAAAACAATTGAAATATTGTTTCAATTGTTTTACTGTTTCTGACTATTTCTGAGAATCACTCAGAACAGATGTTTCAATAGTGCGATTTATTAAGTTCAGCAAATCTGTCTTTAATATCGCAGGGCTGTCCATTGCAGATCATAATAAATGCAAACTCTCCCACGTAAACCATCTTAACTGAAACTGTACTCCCCCCAGATACTATGCTGCATTGAAAACCATGGAGCAGCTGGAGAAGGTGTATATTCCAAGGTAGGATCACACAGTCAAAGTTTGTGACTGGAAATTCTACAAGAAATGTTTGAATAGCTCCTAACTGACTTTGCAAGAAGGTATTCTGGTTGTGATTTATTAAATCAAAATAATAATGGACAAGATATTAAAAAGCTCCAAAAACAAAACATATAACTGAGCCAAGGAAAGTTGGCAATTAATGACTAGTGGCAGGTGGCTGTTGTAACCAAAAGTCAAGTCATTGTGAAGTTAAGGTGTAACTTCACAATGGAAAGACTGAGTATCTGTGACCCCACAGGGTTAGTCAGTACAGGTTCTGCCAGATCATGGCAGAAAATCTTCCCAGACTGAGGGAGGAAATCAAAGAGATCTCAATGTCAGACCTCAAGGACTTCCTGGAAAGCATCCGGAAGCATTCCGACAAGGTTGGACAGACGGCGATGAGACAGGTGGGACTGTTTCTTCCAAACTTTTAACTGGCAGACGGACAGAGCTGCATGTCTGATTTGTGTATGGTGCTTCTGCCCAGGCGCAGCAGCACAGGACCTTCAACAGTGCTGTGGCAAAGCAGGTCCACACAGGACACTACAGCAAGCCTGTGTATTCTCTGAGCGGACGCACACACACACACATCTCCAACGGCCTGCTGACCTATGACGACGCTGGAGACGAGGAGGAAGCAGATGAAGAGGTGAGACTAGAATAAAAAAAATGTGTTTTACTTTAAGTTATTACAGCTCTCTGTGTCCACATGTCCCAATGTCTATCACAAATACACATGTTTTTATTGAAGCGATTATTAAACTGACTGGCAACAAACTGTTGGGAGTTTCACTTCCTGTCTTGCGTGAAGGTTGTGTAATTACTGATGTTTTCTCTTGTGTGTCTTCCAGGTTCTTACAGCTCAGGACCTGGTGGATTTCTCCCCTGTCTACAGATGTCTACATATATACACTGTGCTGGTAGGTGATTCTGCTGCTAATTCACTCGACAAGGAGGTGTGACACATGATGTGATACATACAGTCACATTGGAAAAGACTGAATGAAGAAAACGACAATACCTTAGTCATTCGTTCATATACTCATTAGAACATTAGGGCATCCAGCTGTACGGACCTGCTTTGTTCGCTGATTTATTCAATAAGTTTAAAAGACAACAACACTCAGTATCTCTCCACATCTATCTGTCATGTGAAAAGTTTATGGGTTTTGATCCGAAAAAGCAGATTTCTTTTTCATGCAAATCTTTTTCTGTAGAAAGCTCATTAAATTACTCTAAATGCTGCAAAATCCATCTGTTTTAGTCTGTTTCTATAAATATTGTGTCTTCAGGGTGACAGAGAAACATTTGAGAACTACTACAGGAAGCAGAGGAAGAAACAGGCCCGCCTAGTGTTGCAGCCACAGGCTAACATGGTGAGCACCTCGTGTCTTTCACTGCATGTGCAAATGTAAATTATTGGTGCACAAATAAAGATGTTATTCTCCAGTTCTTTGTCAATAAGCAGTGTTCTGCATTTATTAGTTGCGAGACACAAAATACAAGAATCAAAAGTAAATATTCTGAGACCTGCCTTCTTATTAAACCATGCACCCTGTGTTAAAGCAACATAGTATATCACAAAAATGTCTGAGAACTGAAATGATGTGTTTTCTCTCTGTTTGTAGCATGAGACTGTAGAAGGCTACAGACGATACTTTAATCAGATTGTGGGGTAAGATGTGCCTTTCAGTCTGGTTGGATTCTGGGTGCACTAGAAGTATCTGGACTGAAGACGTGTGTGTGTGTGTGTGTTTGTCGTCAGGTTCTTTGTAGTGGAGGACCACATCCTTCACGCCACCAGGGGGCTGGTCACCAGAGCGTTCACCGACGAACTGTGGAACATGGCCCTGTCCAAGATCATTGCTGTGCTCCGCACACACTCTGTAGGTCGACACTCACACTAACATGTACATACACACCATCAGCACCACTGGCTGCGTTTTCATTGACCTTAAAATGGCGCAAGTTGGAATTACGAAAATAAATTTGCTTAATGGAAACATGGCAAAAAAAACTAAAGTTTTTGTGCTCTGATGAGGTGGATTTTCAACTGTGTCAACATGAATGTGTTTCCCAAAAACTGCAGTGGAAACAGTTTTTTCGCATCACACGACTCATGATCAACAGCAGAAAGATGAAGAAGATGACTGGAGGATGGATGATGGCGCGGCGTGTTTTTTAATGACTTATCGGACAAACAGACTTACTCACGTGTTATTTTTAAAGTTATTATGTTTCTTATTTCATGGAAACACCGCAAATGCAACATTGTGTTTTTTCAAAGTTAGCAGAATATTGACAAACGTAAACACAGATACATTCTGTGAAAGAAAAGGAGACAGTTGAGTTCAAAATAATAATGGAGATCTATGTTTCTGGGGAGAACTTTCCTTTACTGATACTCATACATAATAGCACAGTGGAGGTGAATGCACCCATAGGCACACTGATGATGTCATTCTCAACACAAGAGGTCAAAACCCACACAGGCATGTGGCCTAAGAAGAGGTCACTGGGGCTTAATGAGAGACAGATTGCAACAATAACAGCAGATTTAGAGGGCATATTCCTGACTGCTGGACTCCACTCAGTTGTAAATCACTGAGGGGATTATGCTAACAGGTCAGAGAATGGGCTACACAGCATGGGGGGAGAGGTCACTGACAGAAGCTGAGTCACAAGAAGCTTCACTTCACAGAGAGGATTGCAACATGTTTCATTAATATTCACTTACAGTAATTTTGCCTTGTAATGAGCAGCAAAGTGTTTGTGGGGGTAATTGCTGATTATTTTTACTTCTTTAAAGTTACTTTAATGAACAAAACTGGCATTCTAATCATAAATGTCACTAGACTTTCAGGTTGCTTGTTGATAGTAGTTCAGTCACATCTCCTCACCCCTCAATGGTTACCCTTTTCATAAGACACATTCAAGTCAAGGCTGAGGCGTCTTCCTCCAGTCTGAGACGATTAATGAGATGACTTTAGAGGGTTAGAATCTGTCTCCTTTTCTTTTTAGAGTAAAGTCACCATTATAATTTTCTCACAGTTTCCCTGTAGAAACATAACCCTTAAAAACTGGAAATAGGAATATTTCAATAAGATCTGTTCATGTTTTTAAAAGTGTTGTTTTAAAAAGCAGAACACCTTTATTTTCTCATCTAGTTTAGTTCTCTTGGTGTAAATCTGATAGTTGATCACTTTCTTCTCCAGTCCTACTGTGATGACCCAGACCTGGTTTTGGAGCTGAAGAATCTCATAGTAATCTGCGCTGACACACTACAGGTTTGTTCAGAGTTTTTCTTTAATTAATCAGCTTGCATGAAACGCTTGACTGAGACATGTGGATTTGTGTGCCTCTATGTGTTCACACAGGGTTATGGTTTCCCAGTGAATCGACTCTTTGACCTGCTATTCGAGGTCCGAGACCAATACAATGAAACACTGCTGAAAAAATGGGCCGTAGTTTTCAGGTGAGATTCCCTCTAAAACTGTCTTTCTACAGGGAAGATGCCTCCTTCAGATAGGACATTTTTATTTTATTGAAACAAGAAAGCCACAATAATTAATTGACGAAAATCTAACACTTGTTATTCATTCTTCTTTTTGTTGTTTTTATTTTTTCAGCCTTAAAATATTCTTTACTTTACCAATTTGTGCCAGCCAAAAAGTACGCCATCTTTCTGTTCTTTGCCTGTACACATTAGTGTGATAAATCGAATCTAGTCATAGTCGTATTTTAAAGCCATTTAAATTTAGCATTAATACAACAGATTTAATACTAACAAAGAAGAAGTCAAAGTGGAAACACTGCATGTGAAAAACTAAGTACATCCTCTGATCCAGTAGATTCTAGAGCCAGCATTAGTCGCAGCAATTTGAAGTACTGGAGATGTTTTCTGTCTGACTCTCATGTTGTAGAAGGATTTTGCTCTGTTCTTGTTTCCAGCGTTGCTTTAGTTCAGTTGATTTTTGAAACATGTTAACACCCAGTGCATGTGTTAACACAGCAGAGCGTTTTAGTCATGTTGTGATCTGGACTGTCTGGACCCGGGATTCTCAAACTGTGCCACCGTTACCACTGTTTGGGCTGCCCTTAGCCTTACTTAGAATAAACGTTGGTTTGACATTTATACTGGATAAAACATGGAGGCGATTAACTGCTAACATGAGCTACCGGCAAAGCCATGAGTTGTTGAAATAGCTTGAGCTTTTCTTTAAACAGGAACTCATCACATAACACAAGAAACTAAGAAAAAGTAGACCCTCTGTCATACTGTTGTTTTAAAACATCTGTTATTTTGGTTGTTCATGGGAGTCTTAGGAATAAAATGTTTGTTCAGTTAGTTTTTTTCACACAGCTTTTCCAGTTTGGCTTGAGCTGTTAAGACACTTTGGAATCTGTTGTGTTTTTCTAAACAGCAATGTAAAAGTAAGGAACAGTGTGGAATTATATTTCCCAAATATGGAAAAATAAATCTGTATGAAAACGATTTTTTCCCTCGTTTTACTCTGTCTGATTGTCCAAATCCATCCATCCATCCATCCATCCATCCATCCATCCATCCATCCATCCATCCATCCATCCATCCATCCATCCATCCACTGAGGTATACAGTATTTGTAGTAAATCTTGTATTTATACTGAAAACTGACTAAAGAGCACTGAGAAGTCCAGATGTTAGTATTGGGTTATGACATTAAAACATTCATGAACCCTGTTTAAATAACTGACCATAGTAAAACCCAGAATAAACCAGATCATTTTTAACATGCTGATATGTTGATGCTTAGAAAGAGCATGACCCTTTTTTCTCCCATGGGTGAGATTTTCATAGACAGCCAAGTGAAGCCAAGGATTCTTCCTGCTACTGCACTAATATCTAAAGTATAACCAAGCATTAAATGTTGTTATTTTTGCACAGAGAGATCTTTGAGTCAGACAACTACAGCCCTATCCCAGTGGAAACAGAGGAGGAGTATAAACTGGTGACCAGTCGCTTTCCATTTCATGATCCTGAGATTGAAAAGGTGACAAGAGCCAAAACTGCATAATGCTCTCATAAGCATTACTTTCACGTGACCAGCATGCCATTAAAGTTTTGGTGTTCTTTGTTTCTACCGGTGTGTGAGCAGCAGGACTTCCCTAAGAAGCTGCCGATGTCCCAGTCTGTCCCTCAGATCTACACACAGGTCAAAGAGTTCATTTATGCCAGCCTCAAGTTCTCAGAGTCCCTGCACCGCAGGTATGGCACTGTCTTACATTTCCGATGCTTCCATTAAGAACAAAGTTCATCACCTTTGAAATGATGACATTTAATAGAAACTGAACACAATTTGCAACAAGCCTGATCAATTTTTTCACTTATATTTAAAGGCTCCAATAATTATACATGAACAGGTTAGAAAAGCATTGAAACCACTCTAGAAGTGATTCTGTTATCCATGAGCCATATTCTCCTGGAGGTTTCGTCACACCTCATATCCCCCATTCTCTTACTCTGGGAGTTTTGTAAAAACTGAAAAGCTGAACCTGCAGGAGCTAAATGTTGTTTGTGTCTTCAGTTCAACAGAGATTGACGACATGCTGCGAAAATCAACCAACCTGCTGCTGACGAGAACTCTGAGCAGCTGTTTGCAAAACCTCATCAAGAAACCACACATAGGACTGACTGAGGTGGGACTGGATCTCTCTCTCTCACACACACACACGCACACACACACACATACACACACACCATCTCAACTATTTCAATGTGACATAGCATTTAATCATCTACTGTAAAAACTGTCACCTTCCCTCTACAGCTGGTGCAGATTATTATAAACACCACTCACCTGGAACAGGCCTGTAAATACCTGGAGGAGTTCATAACCAACATCACCAACGTTTCACCCGAAACAGTTCACACCACAAGACTCTATGGCTTATCCACATTTAAGGTAAGAAAATGTAAAAAGCAGATGGAAGCAGAATAATTAGGTCACGTCAGGACACATTCATCTCAGATTTATTTTCTGTTTGATGAATCAGCTTTTATAACAATTTAAAATACTGGAGCAAGGTAATGGCAGTGACACATGACATTTAAAACTGTAATAAGACATTATAATTTGTCATTTGACTGTTGCCGCCATGGTGCCCTACTGATTACAAAGTGATACATTCGCTGTCAAAGCTTAAGTGTAGCTTTACGAACAAAGTGTAAAATACATTACCTTCCTGTCAGGACAGATGGGGGGCAAACTGCACCATGCAAACAGCAAGATGTCAGAGATCCTGCAGATCTATGGTCAAAATCTGGTTTCCCTTCATATAATATGACATTTTCCTTTAATATTAATATTGAAGGAAAATTGTAGTTGGTGCCTGCAGTAAGTGAATTAGTAAAAAATCTACATGATAGGGCCTGTTACAAATTAAAGGAATTTGTAACAGTACTGCAGACAACAGCAGCACACAGAGCAGAAGGTGACTCAGAGCCTGTTTGTGCTTCCTGTTTGAGATGTTGATGCTTTTATTTTAAGGTCGTGCAGAAAGATAAAAATATTAAGTGTGAAATCTGTTGTCAGGACGCTCGCCATGCTGCAGAGGGAGAGATTTACACCAAGCTAAACCAGAAGATTGATGAGTTCATTCAGCTAGCAGACTATGAGTGGAGCATGGCGGAGTCTGATGGCCGCGCCTCAGGATACCTCATGGACCTGATCAACTTCCTTCGCTCTACTTTTCAGGTCTTCACACATCTTCCGGTAAGTTTAATGAAGCCTCTAATGGACTCATTGAATGTACAGCCGTGTAAACTACAACTAGTCACTGTGTTGTTGGTCTGTAGAGACATTTTTGCCTTTATTTAATAAGGCGGTTTTTCTTGTAAATGTGGAGGTGAGGAATGGTTTTTTTCATTTCCGTCCAGCTCCCGCTAGTCTTCTGTTTTTACATCTGAGGCTGATCCTGTACTGGTGCCCAGTCTGAGTGGGCCACTGGTTGGTGGGCTCTTCAGCACCATCTGTTGTGTTTTCTTTCAGTTTGAGTGTTTGTTTGTTTTTTTCCAGAATGCATCCTGCCTCCCCATTCACACCTTCTCCAATGAAATGTTACTTATGCCAGTTTGTTTTATTCCTTGATTTTTATTTTCACTCTTCAAGCATCCAAAATAACTGGTTGAATTTGCTTCCTCCTTTCCATTTATTGTTGCTGCATTTTTTTCCCTGTCCTTTCCCTCCTCCCCCCTTTCTTCTATTTTTGGTTGGTTTTGGGTTTTCTGCTCAGAATAACAACAATGACCATGCATCAATGTCGGTGAGTATATTTGCTCGGATTTTATTCCACTTTGCTGCCATTTTGCAGCCAGCTGGGAACATGAATGCATGCTTGTTTGACTGCGGAAGCTGCTCTACGGTTTCACTGGCAAACCTGTACTCCCTATTGATGACATTCATGGAAACCAGTAACATTTAGATTCTCTGCAAGAGCTCCTCTGATAATGTATGGTGTTGAATAAGAGAGGATCAGTGGAAATGCAGTAAAGCTTATACAAGCCCCTGAGAGAGTTCTTAAAACTTTTTGATTGTTTTCTGTTCTATGTGCTTCCAGAGGCTAAAACGAACAAATCTTTGTAGTTAAGAGATTTTGTAAATAGAATACAGCAATACTGTGGTCACTTTAAAATTGATTTTGGAACCACATAAAACCAACTATTCCCTGTTGCAGTTTTGTTTGCTCCATTTTCCTGGTTGCATGTGTTTGTTCCTGGTTTTAATTTCTGTCTGTTGAGTTGAATGTTTCCTACCAGATTGCATGGGTCAGCACCATGATGTGTATCAGACGGTACTGAGAGGTGGTCGAAGCTCAACAATGTTTGACATTACCTCAGTGTTTGTTTAGTGTTCATTCTGCATTTCTTCAAGAATTGAGCTGAAAGTCAGCTTTGGTCTAGAGCCGGTTATGAATGCTACTGGACAGGAACTTCTGGGTTGCACCAAAATATTTGTTGACAGAATTTCATGAAGCAGTGTTTTGGGGATTGGCTGTTCTAATATTTAGATAAATACCACATAAGGTTTTTATTTTAAGCATAAGGCAAAATAAATGTATTTGTATACTCCAACACGCCTCAAAGTGTGATGCATGTAACAACACCAGCACAGGTGATTAAACTGCCACGTGTTCTTAGGAGTGGCCAATGTGGACTTCATGTTTTATCACAATTTTTTGTGGTACTACTGTGAGAACCATAAAGTGACAGTAAGAACTATTTATTACTACTTTTTAAAGGCAACTGCATGGCTGTGACTGCATAACAATCAGAGCACTACAAATACTGCTGTTGAATAACATTCCCATTAGTAATATGTTTCGATAGACACCAGTCACATACTGAGGGGAAAATAGTAAAACTAACAATCAAGATGGACCGTTTTTGGGAATTTAAAACTCCATTAATTGGAATTTATTGTGATAACAATAATTCTTATCATGATAAGAAATTTTTCACATTAAATGATAAAGAACATATAAATGATAAATGACCAAATTGTGATCACTAATATAGATCTATAAGCACTTTGTTCAAAGTAGCACTCAAACATTAACAATAAGATGAGTCGCTGTTTTGGATATAAAGAAAAGGAAGTTAAAATCTCTCCAATGTTTTAAAAAGTAGACCAAAGCCAGAAAGATGTAAAAGAAAACTAGCATTGAAATGGAACAAATTGTAATGAAAATAATAAAAGAATAAATCCTTTTTAAAATAAGAGAACTACTGCTAATGTTTTTGGGAAATATTACAGCATTTGTGCAGAAACTATCTAAAGTTTGTCTAGAAGTTGCTGAAGTTACTTTTCCTTCTCTCCCTCCCAGAGCTGGTAGGTATGCCTGGTAGAGCTGTTCTTATTTCAAGTTAAAAAAAACCAAAAAAAACAGCATTGCCAAGTTCAAAGTTCCCCAAATATAGTAAACCACATGTTAACAGAAAGAAAGAAAACTTGCTCTTCACAATCCAGAAGTTCCTGCCTGCTCAGGTACTTGGGCTTGTAGAAAACAGGATCTGCTCTGACTCGTTTAGATCCGAGTTCCTTCACTACGTTTATATTTACTGTTGATCCAGGCGGTTTGGTGGAAGAAAAGCCGACCCCACATCTGTTCATTGACCATTTTCCTCATTTGTCTTTTGTCCACTTTTTCTCATATCCAATCCCTTCCTCCAATTCATTCCTTCTATTGATGTTCAACACTGACCTCTTTCCACACTTTCATTTCCCTCATTTCTTTCACCTCGTCATCTTCCTTTCTTTCCTGACTTGCTTCATGCTTTACGTTATTACCACCCCATCCCCAATTTCTCTCTCTGTAGGGGAAAGTGGCCCAGACAGCATGCATGTCAGCTTGTAAGCATCTGTCCACGTCGCTTATGCAGATGCTTCTGGATACAGAACTCAAGCAGATCAGTATGGGAGCCATACAGCAGTTCAACTTGGATGTCATGCAATGTGAATGTGAGTATGAAGGAAGGTGAAACTTTTCTCAGCTTGTTCTACCTGTAACAGTAGCTGCGGTTCCATTTACCCTGAAAATATTTTCGTAATTGGAATTACAAAAACATTTTAGCTTAAAACCCCTATATCCTCACCCCGGGAAAATGCAATGGAAAAACAGCACTGGGGCGTTCCGTGGCAGGAAACACCCCAATTCTGAAAAAACTCAAGTTTTTGTGCTAAGATGAAGTGGTTTTTCAGCCGTATCGTAACACTTCTTTTTAGCATCACTCGAATCACTGTGATCAACAGCTGGATGTCACTACTGGCGAAGAAGACTACAGGAAGTAGTAGGAGGCTGATGGTTGGTTTTTGTTTTGTTTTTTCTGACAATGTGCATCTGGCTCCACCAGCATCTCACAGTAGTAGTAAAGAAAAAAACTAATCAGAAAACGATTTTATAACGAATATGAATGCAATGTAACAAGTACAACTGTTACATTGTACTTGTAGCACACCAGTCACATACTGAGTTGTGCCTGTATTGTATAAAAAGATACAATAACAATAAACAGTTCCTATTTTTGTTTGTTCTGGCTGTGAACTTCTAAACATTTCCTATCTATCTCATTATTTTGAGATAGTATCTCATTATTTTGTGATAGTATCTCATTATTTTGTGATAGTATCTCATTATTTTGAGATAGTATCTCATTATTTTGTGATAGTATCTCATTATTTTGAGATAGTATCTCAATATTTGAGATAGTATCTCAATATTTTGTGATAGTATCTCATTATTTTGAGATAGTATCTCATTATTTTGTGATAGTATCTCATTATTTTGTGATAGAATCTCATTATTTTGAGATAGTATCTCATTATTTTGAGATAGTATCTCAATATTTTGAGATAGTATCTCAATATTTTGTGATAGTATCTCATTATTTTGAGATAGTATCTCATTATTTTTGGGATAGTATCTCATTATTTTTGGGATAGTATCTCATTATTTTGAGAAACTACCTCATTATTTTTGAGACAGTATGAGATACTATCTCATTATGATGAGATAGTGAGTATCACAAAATACCATTATTTTGTGATACTATCTCATTATAATGAGATATATATATATATATATATATATATATATTTTTTAATGAGATGCTATCTCATTATGATGAGATAATTATTTATTTATTTTTTTTAATAGAGTGGCAGAAACGGGCTTCCATATGTCACAGCTAAGGTTTTAAAATATTTGTAGTTTTAATATACAGTGCTATGTTTATGTGTTGATATGAATTGAAAGCTGAGTGTATAGCATAGTTGTCTAACTCTGTATTTTGATCAAATGTTACATAGCAATATGATAATGTATTATAGTTATATTTTTGTGTCATACTGATGAGATTTTTTATTAAAAATAATTTCTTTGCATTACACCGTCTGTTGACACTGGCTAAAAACATTTTTATTATTTAACCCATTTCTCTGAAAAAATTAAGAGTCAAAAGTCCCCAGAAATTAACATAAAAAGTGTTAATATCAGGCTGTGTTTGTGTTTCTTCCAGTGTTTGCCAGTTCAGAGCCAGTGCCCGGCTTTCAAGGTGACACACTCCAGCTGGCCTTCATCGATTTACGACAGGTGAACAGTCAGACTTCCTGGCCTTTTAACCACAAGCGTAGCCCGGCTGTTACCACTTGGCCTGGGTAGAAACTCGGTTCTGAGTAGAAAGCCCCTCTGTCTCACTGGGAAAAATCTGGTTTGCTTCTAGACTCACAGGCTAATCCTAAATTCTGTTATAAATGAACATGCATCAATTTTACAGCATTAATCCATGAAAAGTGATTAAGATGAAGTGAGAGACTTAAAACAAGCTGCGTATGTAACTCCTTAAACATTCTCCTAGCTGAAAGTGAGGACTGGGCCAAACCTCTCTCAGAGACTGATAGGGACCGAAATAACTGGAATAAATAAATAATCATGTTATTTCTAATGTAGAAACAAGTAATAGTTGCAAAAATCATTCTTTGTTATGAGTGTAAACAATTTTTATACTTCTAGGTTTCCATTGGTATGTCTGGAATATCACTAATTTCTCCTAAATGCTCAATAAACTAAGCTAAGTTTTCATAAGTGACAGGACAAGTAGTATCCTATGAAATGTAAGGATTTTTATCAATCTAAACTGGAATTATCTTTCAGGAGTTACAACAGCTTCTTATCTAATGATTTAGTATTAAAAGGTTCTTTGAGTTCCTAATTCTTGCTCTGAGTTCAGTACTGAACTCCAGGTGAGAAGAATGGGGTTTTGCTGAGCCTCTCTAAGTGTCGGTCTCTCAGCCAGATGAATAACGCAATTATCACTAAGCTGCTCTGTAATTGCTCTATCAGCAAGACCCACACATCCAGCTGTTTCACCCTGTGACGTTACCATACACTGTTTTGGGGTGGGGGTGGGTCATCTCCATCAGGTTAACCACAGGTCAGTGGGGAGAGCAGAAGATCATGCAGATTTATACCAACATCACATAACCTGAGCCTCTGAACTGAATCACAGTTCAACAGACCTTCATCCCACCAAGGCTGTGTGGTTCTCAAGGCAACCACTAAGGTTCCTATCAGTATCGTCACAACGTAATTCAGTTTTTTTCCTACCAGCAAACAAATAGTCAGAAATATCAGAAACAATGTCAGAATCGTCTGTAAAAGCAATGGAAGTTGTACAATTCTGGCCATTCTGTTTTTACAGAGTTCAGAGGTTGATTGAACGTATCAACTGCAGCTCTACTCAGATCACCATCAGAGGTGACCTGGGAGACCAACTATCCACGACCTCCTGCTTACTTGACGTGACTCGGTTCACGCAACATGTATCATCTGCATGTTGGCTTAATACAACATGCAGATGTTGTATTAAGCAGATTAGTCCCTAATCTGCAAAAAAACCTTGCAAAACACAGAAACATGCATTTTAAGACTACTAGGCTATCAAAAACAATACAATCAAATACTAATTTGGCCATTTAATGCCAGCTTCATGTCTCCAAAATTCAATTTTTGGATTTTATCTACTAAATAAGAATTACAGATGCAGTTAATGGACACTAAAATGTTAGAGAAAGATGTTTTCATAAAGAGCTTTATGAAAATCATCATAAACATCATAAATCTCTGTTTGTTCTAAGCCTGAATCTCTGTTTTGTCTCTGCAGCTCCTGGACCTGTTCATGGTATGGGACTGGTCAACTTACCTGGCCGACTATGGTCAGCCAAACTCCAAGTACCTGAGAGTGAACCCAGCCACTGCGCTGGCTCTGCTTGAGAAGTAAGTGCCTCTGACCACCAGACACTGCTGGGGTTAAAAATAATTCACCAGGTTTTTGTTTTTTTTCACCCTCAATTGCTGTGAAACCAAGCCTGGTTGTTCTTATGGAAACAAATGAAGGAGTTTGCTCACTCTACCAAAAAGCTTCTTCTCAACAGTTGATATCAGTTCTGTTGGAATCCAAACTTTGACTCTGGACAGAGCTAAAATATGAACTCATTTAGGATATTTCAGTTGTTTCTACTGAAGCTATGGATGGAGATGGTGACTTTTGGCTTTCGCTGAGTGTCTCTGTTCCATAACCTCATTTCTTTTCCACTAAAGTTTGTCTTTTTCTGCTCTTTTTTTCTCCTGCTGCTGTTGCAGAGTCTACAGGGGGTAGGTCCACCATATTCATGTTCCCTTTTTTACTTACATGTGTTTAGTGCACAAGTAATGCCTAGTGACATTGTAGCTGTGTGTCATCTGCACAGCTATGGTAACAAATCTAATTACTTGTTATAAGCCGAGTTAATGGGAGGATGTTGTTATTAAATAAGAGGAGTCCCAGGAGTGAACCTTGGGGTACGCCACATGTGACTTCTGCCTGCTACGATGAACAGTCACCTGTTGACATAAGGAAATCCCTGTTCTTTAAGGTCAGATCCAAACCGGCTCAGAGAGTCCCACCCAGCCTTCCAGTTGTTTTCCAGGTCATGACTGTCAGGGTCAAATGCTGCACTAATAGTTCATCCTTTCTGTCACACAGGCAATGATTAGCGACCTCAGTGTGAAATAAACACATTCACCCAATTAAATATGAGATCACAGCAGCAGGTGTTTACCTCTGTTTCCTTCATCTTCTGACAAATAACCCTGTTTATGACAAAAACCTAATACATCACTGTCAGTACAACAAATAACTGACCTAAGTTAAGCTTATTTGTGTGGATAGAATGTTTCTACTGTTTTCCTTACCATTGGTCCCAGAGCATCAATCAGTGTATTTGTGTGTGACTGAAGGTACCCGTCGTTTCCTGTTCAGCAGTGTACTGGAGTAATAATGGGTTTAACTTTGAAAGCAGTTTATGTTTTTGTGGAGGTCTGACTGTTTGCAGTTACAGATCTGTGGCTAAAAACTTAGAGAAACTGTAGTGATGATTGTAATATCCAGAACCATATTAGGATCTATCTGAAATCTAAATGACCCATCTCTTCTTGTTAGCTAAACATGGTGAACGCTGATCAAACACACAGTTGGTTAAATGGCTGCATCAGGAACCTGAACACTTGTTCCAGTGTGCCAGTGGAAGTCAGACATTTTCACACACTAACAGATGATGTCAGGTCTGACTCGTCTGGACCAGAACATTCACAGACTCCTGTTTCTGCTTTCAGAATGAAAGACACCAACAAGAAGAACAACATCTTCTCTCAGTTCAGGAAGAACGACAGAGACAAGCAGAAACTGATCGAGACTGTGGTCAAACAACTGAGGAGTCTCGTCAATGGCATGTCCTCCTAGAATAACGCATACATGTTATTTGTATGTGCAATAACCAGATAAGATGAGTGAAACATGCATGCATTCACATGCACACATTAAAAAACCCCATCCTGAACAATATTGGTTTAATACACCACAGAGCAATCCCATGCAGAGGATCATATTCAACATACAAACAGCTGAGTTCTCATACTTACTGGACGCATGGTCATAGACATCAGCTGAAGGCTCAGCATTACACTGTATGTAAAAAGCCTACAGGGAACCCCCTGCCAGCAAACATGACATCATTTCCTGCCTCTGGCTTCAAACCTGTCAGAGGATTTCTGCTAAGTTCTGCACACACTCCAAACTATTTACTGAACCCTGAGAGGCCTGCAGAGAAACGATCTGTCAGCGGCTCATTGGAGATAAACTGTTTTGTACATTTTTTAAAACTGGAATGATTGGAGAAGTAAACTGAGAGTAGGAAGTACAGGAAGTGACAAAGTATTGGGGCAACGGACTCAAAGGTCCAAATATACATACATTCATCAAGAACATCAAGTTTGACACCTGGTTTTTCTTCAGTTGGTGTGTATTTTCCTGCACTTTACTCTGAAGAATAACAGATCTTGTTAATCTGAGACGATGACGTCATTTACTGATCCACAGATACATTTCAGATTCCTAAAAGTAATAACTGTGTGAAGGCAACATTTCAGACTCAGCTACATCTAATCCTGTTTATGTCTCATTATTAATGAGTGAAATAAGAAGAGTTTCATTTCAACAACTGAGATAACAAATCCATTTACTCACACACAAGAAATAGGTATGTGTGAGTGCGTGTGTGCATGTGCGTACGTGTGTGTGTGTGTGTGTGTACATGTAATAGAAATGTAAACTGAATAATTTATTATTGATCTTTTTGAAGTTTGAGTAATTTATATTATTTTTATTATTCAGGATGCTGTATGTGTGTGTATGTGCTTTGTGAGAGAGTACAGATCAGAAATTTAAGAGCAAATCAGCTTATCCAAATACTGTTGATACGGTTTATGTGGCAACAATGAATTATGCTGAAGTTCTATACATGAAGTGAAAAGTGAAAATGTGAATGATGATGTCCCAGGTGACTGATGTTCATATAAAACCTGTTTAGTTCTCCACTTCATGGTGGCTTTTTGTTGTTGTTTTTTCTGCCTTGTCATATTAGACATTTCTGTCAGATTTATGGCACACCTATTTTGTCTCAATCTGTTTTTTACTCAGAAATGTAGCTTTTTATTTGCATCCATTTTTTTCCACCCTGTGTGCAAATGGAGTTAAAACATAGAGCACAATTCTCTCTCTTCACTTTATTACAGATTCTGGATCAACCGAAGTTCCACATGCATAAATATTAAAGCGAATCTTTGAATATAGGCTTTACTTGTGATGTGATTATGGAGGCACATTTCTGCTATGAAACTCAGAATTGATTTTTTATGAACTTTTTTATTTGCTCCTGTTATTTTCTCTGAGGAACTGGACTTCCCACACGACGTCTGCTGCAGCAGGAAGTCAGTGGGACAGATGCTTCCACTGTGGAGTTAAGAGCTGATCTTTCCCAACTGACATCGATGACTTGAAATCTATTGCTAAACATCTGCGACTTGTACTGATACCATAAATTATAATGTTTAATGGTAGGGAAACACATTCAACATGCGTAGGATTCTTTCCCCACAAAACTCAGTCAACAAGCTCCTTGTTAATAAAAAACTTTCAGTCTCACTATCAGGCCTTTTTCTAACCTCAAAATCTGTTTTTACTCAGTCGAGTCCAGTGGAGACGCAGGGGGATGATGATGACTGTAACACTCCTGATCCCAAGACAAGGTTCCTAGTGGGAACAGGCTTTAAGAGAAATGCACCAAGTCCAGAAAACAGCAGGTGATTTTTATACCAAGCTAGTTCTAGTCAGAGTAACAAGTTGGGGCTGCGGCTGCTGCCCATCACCTTTAGTCAACCAGAAACATGCAGGATCTCAGGGCCACACACAGTCAGTTACTTAAATAACAAACCTTTATTATAACACAAATCTTTATTATAAAGTTCATTCTGCATATGACTGAATTATTTTGCCCTCTGGTCTCAGACTGGAGCCAGATGTAAACCTGGACACTTTTTCAAAGAAGTGCCGATTGGGAAAAGGAATTTCTCATGGAGCTACATAGATTCATCCTGTCAGTTTTGGCTTCTTGTTTTTACTAAATGCCAGATAGAAATTTTATGCAACTTTAAGAGACACATTACAGCAGTGGAATTAGATCATCCATGCATTTGATTTTTGATTTATATAAATAAACCAATATTAATAAAAACATTTCTAGATTGTGCAAAAATGCTGCTGTGGAACAGAATCAGACTATATAGCAACAGCAGTCAACATTCACATGCAGTCTGACTATGAAGCTAATTGATATTAACTTATGTGAATGAAGTGAATCATCAGATGGGCAGAATGAATGCAGGCCTGCTGATCCTTTTACATTTCAATGCCAGGAGGAGATACCTGAGTCCAGAGCAGCCAAACTGCTCACATAATGTTTGCTACATATAGTAAAAAGCTATATATGAAGTTTGTTAATAAAAGGCTGCAGTCAACTCTTGTAAAGACAAGTCTAACTCGTTATAAACCTAAATTCAGCTTTTTTATTCTTTTTCTTTTGTTCCTCAGGGTGAAATTGAGGTTTAGAATGTCAGAATCCACCAAGAAAAGCAATAATTATATCATGGTCTGCAGGTTAATACTTTACATCTGTATATAAACTTTGATGGGAATGATTTAATATGAGGCTTTTTGTTTTGTTTTTTATGTCCGTTGCTTCAAGCTGGATGTCGTCGTTTTTTCTCCTTATCTTTATGGCTTGTAAATCCCTCTGTATATATTCCCCTTTTTGTAAAGAAAAGATTTTAGCAGCATCTCTGCTGCTGACAACATGAAGGTGGACTCTGTGATGTGTTCCTCCGTCAGTCTCTGAAGTGAATTCATATTCAATAAGAACCCCAGCTGCTGGTTACAGTGTGAAGAGCTTAGTGATTTGTAGTTACATGCTTAAGTATAAAAAATTCAACATGTTATAATACTGAATCAAATCAAATGAACATCATACAGTGTTTTGGATCATTAAACTGTGTTTAATACCAGACAAAGATTATCGGAAGCCCAAAAGTTTGTTTTCAGACAGTTTCACTAAGGGGAAAAAGCAGGGCTGCACAGATTTCTATTTTCTGGCCGATCGCCGATCACCAATCTTTAAAAAGCCTGACTTGCTGATTCTGATGTTGGCCAATACCAATTTTTTGTCTGAAATGTTGCCAAATATTGCAAGAAAGTCATTGAGTTGGCAACAGTGGACAACTCAGACATGACCTGGTGAGTCTGTCAGTCAGACTCCCACAGCAGAGCAACAGAGGACTGTGATCATTTGAAAAGATCGGCTTCACATGCAAGAACCGACCAATCATTGATCTCCCAAAACTAAGGAAATCGGTGCTGATAAATCGGTGCACCCTACAAATAAGCGATCCAAACCATCCTGGCCCTCTAGGAAATGAGGATCGTCCCCTTATAAAATCATTAACTGACTGATTAACTACATTTTTTCTGTGTTGAAAAGCAACAACTGTTTAAAAGTCAAAGCTTATATTAGCTTGTGGGAAAAATTCATTAAAACCTCAGGTTGCAAATTTGTTTTTAATAAGTTAAAGGAACACAAAAAAGCCCAGGTGAGCTAGAGATCACTTCTGTCAGGAGTGGCACATCCAGCGCTGGACTGGGACCGAGAAGCAGCCCTGCAAAGGAGTGATACACAACATCCCAGAGAATATAATGTACACATTGTGTTGTTTCAAAAATGAAAATAAAGATGGAAGAAAGTAACCATTTTAAAAATGTATACATTCTTTCATGACTCCATTTTATCATCTTATTTCTCTCTCACACAGTATATATTTTTATATTCACAAGAACTTTGTATTGACTTCCATTCTTTTTTTCCTTCATTTCTGCAGCCTAACTCTAAACTAAACTTAGTTTACACCTTCATCCTAAATTAATCCCAACAGAAAACAACATTGCATTTTTTGGAAAAATGGACCTTACAATGTGTCAAATACAAGGCCACACACACACACACACACACACACACACACACACACACACACACTGAGTGACTTTGACTAATTACTGGTGATGCATGGAGATGGATGTTTAAAATAATGTACTATCCAGCCACAGCAAAGTGGTTCACAGATAGTCCAGTGGTCCAACCAGGTTACTGCGGCTTTTTCTTTTGTTTCATTCCAATATAAAGAGAAAAAGCACAGCAGAAATATCACATTATTTTTGGAAAAAGGTTAAGAGCGATAAAAGGTTATATTTGTCTGATTTCTGTATATTACATAAAGCAGGTATGGCATTTAGCTACCATTTTAAAACATCATCATTCATTAGGAGTGTAACTCGTACTATACTTGACAAGTATGGCTACTTGTCAGTCATTTGAGCATAATTTAGATACTGATATTAAAATATTAGTCATCTGTTGTAGAACCACACGGTTCCTTCAAAGAGAAATAGAAATGATAAATTCATCTTGATTTGCTGGAATGTGAGCAAATCTTTCTTTGAGTTCCAACTGGAACCTTCCAACCAGCACAATATGTCACTATCTGTTGATTAGTTGCTTGGAGACAGAGCTGTAAAATCTAAATCCTAAACACACATTTTATTTTGTGTCTTCGCCATGTGGAGGTAGAATCTCTGAAAATGTATTTATTGGTCTTTTTTTTTCCCATATGTCTTTTTTTTATTATTATTATTTATTTTTTTCAAGTTTTGAATGATTTTCACAGCTTCCCAGTGGTGAACAGTGAATAATCACAGTAAGTATTGAACTTTACATTGGGTACCTTCTCAGATGTAAAGTGGAAGCCTGTATTTGACAGTAAAAACTGATCTGCTGCTAGAACTCAGGAAGAACTGTTCAGTTCAGTTTGTTAGTTCTAATTTTAGCGGCCTGACCTTTTCTAGCACTGACACAAACAAAGGTGCACAGACGCTGCCTCATCTATAACCAGCACTGGTCACACAGTGGACACAGAACCGCAGCCTCCCCCGTCTTTCACACACACTTACACAAACACAGAAGCATCACTTGTTATGGGAAGGCTTTCTGCCATCTTGTATCTCACCCTTGGAGCCCGGTTCTGTCTCACCACACACACGCTAACTGGGAAACGGCATGTGAACTTTGCCCTGGGTCAGTGTTTGAATGCGAAGATCCCTGTCGCCACAGATGTAATGAGGCGAGAGACATTCGCAGAGCTCCATTATCACTGGACAGCAGTCGCCTCGCCAGAACATACACTTTCTCACACACACACACACACTGAGAACTCATGCTTCTGAAGTTTACTGTGAACTTTCACCTCTACTGTCTTGCTACAGATTGTTATCTACACACGGTCATATTCCATCAGTTAGAATATTGTGATGAGGCTTGAAAAGTATCTTTCAAATTTAGCCTTAAGGCTGGTATTAATCATTAAGCTCAAATTTCTGTATTAAAATGATTTGGATTGTTCTGATGTAAAATTCTAATTTTCAAAATCGTGTTTTCATCAACTGTACGCAGCCAACCATCAGAATCAGGCTTGAAAACATCAGTTTGTATTTAAATCATCTCGGCTGTGTTTTACTTAGTGATGGAGGGACTGAGATAAATGAACTTTTCAATCAAAAATAATTCAGCAATATCAAAAGTTTGTGTGTGCACTTCAACAGAAGCCACCAGTCAGCTGATTTCAGAAGGTTCATCAAGAATTTGTGTCTTCTGAAAAAAGTTTTTAAAAAAACTTTATTTTTTTTTTCATATTTGTCGTGAAAATGTTGGATATAAATCATGCATGCTTTGTTTGTCCTTTAATAACACACACAGAGCGGAGTCACAAACTTGCATTCCATCCATTGCAGACTGATTATCAGGATTTGTCCTAAAAGTTCAGTTTATTATTCCAACTGATAAAACGACAAAGGAAATTCATCTGATTATTTTGCTACAATCCCTCCTACTGAACATGCATGGAAAGGAAAACTCCTCTTTAACATGGAGAAACGTCCAGAAGAATTTGATTCGGTGTGAATCAATCACCATCTGAAGTGACCTACTGAGGGTTTGAGATGACTGAGCAAACAAAAGAATTTAAAAGTATATTTTAAACAACCAAGAAAGTAGCAGAGTGAGAAAGAGTAGTGGGTTTGTCCTGCTATATGCTTTAAAACTCACTTTATCAAAAAGGAACAGCCCATTAAACCAGAACATATAAAAAGAAACCATGAGACTCAATAAGGCGCTGCTTAAAATCACACTAAATATTTCTATAAACAGGAAAACAAAGTTGAGTCTCTGGACCAACACAACAATCTTCACATCTTCCATTCACATGGAACACCAGTGTTTGTTAGTAGAGTGACATTTGCTGCAGGTTGGCTCCTCCCATCACAAAAACACAGTAACAATTGCGCTCAGTGTGTAAGAACACACTCAGTGTGATCCTACACAGTGAAAGGCGAGATGGAATAAAGGTGTGACCATCACCAAGCGCTGTGTCTGTGAATAGCGTCAGGGTCAGTGGTGGGACGAGGGTCTGCCTGCTGCATTGTTGCAGTAGATGTTAAAGCCGTTTATTGCCTCATTAAAGTGTTTGATCTCTATAGTAACATACAGGCAGCAAACGCCTCCAACGACCCGCCTCCTCCTGCTGCACTGCAGTAGCACAGGAAGCTCAGGCTGCTGGTCTGGACCAAGACTGACGCACAATGATGACCATCTGTGGACATTTGAGGTTTTCCTCTGATCATTGAGATGTTATGATAAACATATTAAATGTCTTAAACTTCAAACTGACCCCCAGCGAGATGCAACACTGTCACCACTAGGGCTGAAATAATTAGTGAGATTCATTTGTGATTAATTGATTATTGTAATAATCGTCAACTAGTTTAGTAATTGATTAATCTTTAAAGCTGCAATATGTAAATTCTATAAAAAAAATCTTTTCTCACATATTAAACTGTCACCATGTTCAGACAGAATGAGACAGATAATCTGAGAGAAAAGTTTGAGTTCCTCTTTCTTCTCCCAGTGCTAACTAGAAACAACCAATCAGAGCCAGGAGGAGGGTCTTAGCGCTGTCAATCACTTCTCCATCTGGAGCTGCTCTCTCCCCCTCTTCCAGCTAGCACAGCCTGTCATGAATGCTCAGGCTAGTTAGCATAGCAATGATGGCAGATAAATGGTTTTCATGTAATAGTAAGTTGTTTCTCCCCCAGTAGCACATTTAGCAGCAAGTACATGAGATTGATCAACAGCGCTAAGACCTGCCTCCTGGCTCTGATTGGTTGTTTCTGGTCAGAGCGGTGCATTCTTCAGGGAACCAGCAGCTCAGGGAGGAAGAGGAGGAGATGGATCTTTTCACAGATTTTCTGTGTCATAGCAAACTGTCAAGACAAGGAGACAGTTTACATGTAAATTTATTTTTTTAAATAAAAGTTACATACTGCACCTTTGATTGTATTAAAGTATTCAGCTTCAAAAAATGCCATTTGCTGAATTGACCTTTTTGTACTTAATTACTACTATTCAGAGTAGTAACCAACACGCCTCTGTCTGTAAATATGTGGCATACCTTCAGCTTCAGCAGGTTCAGATTTACTAAGGAATGCTGTTGTATAGCTTTTTACACAAAACATGTTCATTTCTTAATAAAAACTGAATTCAATTATTTGTTTATTTGCATTCTTTAAAGCATTTCTGATGCTGTATAAAAAAGGCCTGCCTGGTTAAATGAAGAATCTGTAGAATGTCTCCATCATTGTGCATGGATTACACGGATTAATTATTAATGCATAAAACTGATCATGTTGGGCTGATAAAAGTATTTAGTGAGTGTTTGAATCAACATTTGAACATGATGTATTACTGTCAGGTCATCTGTCTCTCGCTCTCTCTTCCACATTGAATTGCAAGGTGGAACAGAGCCGCCACCAGCTGCCCACTTCTCTCTCCCCGTTTGATGAACAGTGAACTTGGTTGCACACAAGAGTTCATCGAGATGTCAGGGTCACCAGTGGGTCAGCCAGCGTGCGAGCTGGGGGTGGAGTGATATAAACATGCACAAATGGACAGCGGCCGCTTGACACTTGTGCTGACTGAGCAGTGTGCTCCGGTGTGTGTGTGTGTGTGTGTGTGTTTTATTTTGCTGCATGTTTTGGCCATAAGGTTAGGTGTGTCCAGAGATAGCAAACACATTGATAACAAATGTCTACGCAAACCTATCAAGTATTAACAGCAGCAGCTGGTGAAGAGCTGCACCATTTTTCACAGTGTCCAGTAGACAAGGGAGAGATTTCTAAAAGTCCAGGGCAAAAAGTTGTCATGAAATTGGATTTGGATCCCTGGAGTTGACAGTGCATTTAATTCATTGCTTAATTCACTTAAAATGTGATTTAAATGTGAGTTGGATCATTCAAAAGAGAGTGGGGGGTTTGGAGGAGTATGACGATGACAGATGGAAGAAATAAAAATGAACAAAGTTCCTGATCATTAAGTGAACAAGTGTTTACTTTTTACAAGTTTGATGTGACCTATATTTTGGTATTGAGCATTTTTTAAAAATGCTTTTCTTTTATATTTAAACAAGATAACTTAGTTTTGCACATAATGTTTGAGTTCTTCAGAGGGAAACACTTAACAGAATGCAAACTAATGTTCTGTATGAAAATTATACAGTTTGAACAAAGACTTTTCCGAGGTAAAACATGATACCTTTTGTTGTTGAAGCATAGTAAGTTCTTACCTTACAGCATAATGAAAATGATAACATTGCAGATTAGTGGCTGAGGAATATCTGCCTTGTGTTGCTCTTTGTGTCACACAGATGAGAAGAGCTGCTGGTTCTGGAGGGGAAATGTTTCTTCCTGCTGCAGCAGAGCTCAGCTGCTGCTGCAGCAAACAGGATAAGCATATGAATCAAGAATATACTAAAAATACAACAAAAAACTTTGAGACTTAATTTAAAAGGCTGTGGTGTCTGACTGCCTGACAAAATCAATTCCAACAATAGGAAGGTTTAAAATGTTTGCAGAAAAGAGAAGAATCTAAACAGCAGCAGGAGTGAAGCTGATTGGTCAGCAGAGATGAAACATTTTAGAGGATCAGTTGTGTTCAATTGTTTGGGGAGAACTCAAATGATTAGTATCTAATCAAATGATTAGTATCTAATCAAATGATTAGTATCTAATCAAATGATTAGTATCTAATCGTTTGACCAAATAAAAAAAAACATCTAGGTACTTTTGTCTGTCCTGTATACTTTTTAGAAGTCTAAAAATGAGGGACGTGAAGGTTGTGGAGAGGAACACTTTCATAAACTGGATTTGTTTAACTTTTCATAGACTGAGCAAAACTTCTGATTAATTTTTTAAAATGTCACACAATGTTGTCATTCTCTGTGCAAGTAAGATGATTTATCACCAATCCCAAACTCTTAAGTCTTAATTCTTCCTTCACTTAAACTGTTACCAAAACAAAAATTCAATCACAGCTCAACAAGCCGACTCATAACAGGAACAAACATGTTGCATTTATGCTTTTATTCAGAGTGGTTATTAATACAGAGGGGGACGAGGGGATGTGAGGTAAAATACTAAATGAAGCTGATTTCCTCAGCTTTACTTTTGTTGCACAAAAATACTTTTCCACTGAACAATGTTTTTGTGGAAATTTATATCATATTAATAAAAATGTATATATACATATTAATATACCTGTAATATAAATATGAATTTCAATTTAATGCATAAATCTATCTGTTTATATTCATGAATTCATCCATCCTTTTTCTTATACCCTTATTCCTAGAGGGGTCGTGGGGGTGCTGGTGCCTATCTCCAGAGGTCAACGGACGAGAAGGGGGGGTCACCCTGGACAGGTCATCAGTCCATCACATGGCAACACAGAGACAGACAAAAAAAATCATAAGATGATTTTATTAAGTCAAAAAGCCTGTCCAGCTCTCTGTCTCTATGTAGAAACGTGATTACCTTGTATATAACACCCAGGCAGCAGAAAGAACTGACCACTCAGTCACATTGGAAGCTTTTACCACAAGAAGAGTCTTTTTAAGGTCATTCCACAACATTTAAGATAGATTTATGTACATACTTTGACTAGACCACTCCAAAACTCTTAATTTTTAACTATTCAGAGGTAAACTGGCCAGACTGCTTTTCAATATTGTCCTGCTGCAGAATCCATGTCCTGAGAAAGTCGTGGACTTAGCCTGAAATCTGAACTAGGACACCCTACTGCCCCCACCCCCACCCCCACCCCTCTCGCTCGCTGCTCCTCCCTTACACCACAGCAATCCAAGGACTCCAGTGATTGACAGTTTTCCTATAACATTATGCTGTTTCTTTACGATGAGTCCAGCTGCAGCAAATCAGCAACCCTGAGCTTGAGAGACGGTACCAGCTGAACGGGGCAGGGTGTGAGCGAAGACCCTCTGGGCTCTGATTGGTTGTTTCTGACCTGGAGTGGTGTCTGTTCCTACAGGTGGCAGTAGAACCACAAGGAGAGGCAGAAGATCTGGATTTTTGTCAGATTATCTGTCTCATATTCTATTGGTGTTCAGATCACAGACTGATGGCTGAACTTATTTCTTTAGGACTTTCTTTTAGAGAGTCGAATTTTTGATTTCTTCAATCAGGAAAGTCATAAGACCATCACACTGCCACTACCTTGCTTGACTTTAGGCATTATTCTGTTTTCAAAAATGCTGTTAGTGTTAAAGCAAATACGTCAGGAAACAGAATGTCTTCCCCAAAGTCTTGGGGCTCAGAAGGTGTTTTGGTAAATGCTCTTTTAGTCAGCGCCGGTTCTGGCATCGGAACTCCTCCATGGAGGTCAATTAGTCTCTCTTTCTAATTGTTAAATCATGAAGTGGGACCTTGGTTTAAAAGTTGTTCTAGGTGCTTTTATGAGTGCTTGGATGAGTCTGTGTTGAGCTGTAGGGGTCATGTTGGTGGACCAGACGCTCCTGGGAAGGTTCTCCACTGATCCACGTTTGTCAGCACCGTTTCTCTCTGTGGGTTTCTGCTGTTCCAAGTGACTCTGTGGCCGTTTCCAGACTGATACACGTCACTGACTTAGTCTTGAACATAAGGGCCAGGTTGGTTCGGATGGCTTGTACGTGCTAATAACGAAACTACATTTCAGTTTATTCAAGTTATTTTTGCAGTATAATAAAGAATGTTTTTGATGTAAGATGTAGAAGTTTAGCAACAACAACAAAAAAGCAAAAACAATCAATCTTTTTAAGAGCAATGATGACTTTTAGTTGGATTTAGAGGATTCTAGGCTCAACATTACTTGTGTGGATGTGGGCATCCCCTCAGCCTGTCAGTGTTGACCCAAGTTTGAACTCACAGAGATACCATTTTTATAACATACACACGCACGCACACACACACACACACACACACACACACACACACACACACACACACACACACACAGCAAGAGAGCAGTTTAAAGTCTCCTTTCACATTTCAATGACATTCAGTTTGATAGAGGTACAGAGTCAAGCGGTGCTTTCCAGTGACACACCATCACTTCCCCATTTATTCATGAGAACTTGTTTGCTAATCTGTGGGTCAATGTCTCAGTGAGATACAAAGGTAGCTCAGCCTGAACTCTGAAATAAGCTTCCAAAAAACCCCACAAAGAGTAATAATTTACAAATGCAGTCTGAGTCACAGAGACCCTGTTGAGTGGATTAGAGCCTCATTTTCATTGGTAAGAAGCTTGTGAATGTGCCTCTTAACACCTTTCTGCTCCTGAATCCTGAATGCAGTTGAGCCTGCAGGCATGAAGCTGCTCCTACAAGAGGCTCTGAAGAGCAAAGGTAATGAGTTTGTAAACTAGCTGCTTTCACGGCCAACAAAAGAGACGCGCTTCTATTGTCACAGGGAATATTTCTCAGTCAAATCCACCGCGGAATGTCCTGCGAGCATCAGGATTAAAGATGTGGCCCTTGAAACAAACGATGTGAGCCAATGCAGACAGTAGGCGGCGCCGAGCGGGGCCACAATTAAAGATGAACTTTGAGTGAACTAATTCATGTGAGGGAGGAGAAGGTGAGGCGAGGCCTATAAAGGGCTGCAGGAGGAGCGGCCAGCCTCACATGTTGATGCCGCTTCACCTGGGCGGACAGACCGAACCGAACCGAACCGACCCGACCCGACCCGACCCGACATGGCTCTGAGCACGCTGCTGGCCTCCTTCCTGTGCACCGTGGTGCTGCCCGTCCTGCTCTTCCTGGTGGCGGTGAAGCTGTGGGAGCTTTACATGACCCGCGGCGGAGACCCGAGCTGCGGGAGCCCGCTGCCGCCCGGATCCATGGGGCTCCCGTTCATCGGAGAGACGCTGCAGCTCGTCCTGCAGGTAGGATCACTGCTGCCGGTATGAGGACCTGGAGCAGCACCTGCTGGACCTCTGAGTCCACACAGAGAGAGGGAGATCAAAACTGGGGAAATCTGGCTTTTTTCTTAATAGTTTCCATAACCAGCTGGGTTCATGTTGCGGATTCTCTCTTCTTAATAGCTTCTGTTTTAATCAGAGGGTTTTAAAAACAATAAACTAGATGTTTTAGTTTTCTCAGTTAATCCAAATGGGAACATAAATACAGGAAACAGTTTTTACTTTCTCTGCAAAAACAGATGAACAGAAATTGCATATTCTGACACTCTCCTCCTTAATTTGTATTTTTTTATTGCTTCATCAATATATTCTGAATAGTTTGTTCATTTACAAAGCCTAAGAAAAATGTGGGAGTGCAGAAGGTGGCCAGTGTTGTTATGACCAATCTAAAAGTAAAACGTTCATTAAAACATGTATTTAAAATGTTTTCCTGTAACAAGGCAGATGATCAAACTGTTGTATGTAAATTAAAACTTATAATCCTTTGACTTCACTAACAAAGTTTATTCTTCATCCTTTCTGCCCTGCATGGTGTGGTAAATTATATTATACTATATGATCAAAACATTTTTGTTTTGGATGTGTGTTGATTTTAAAATTAAGCTCTTTTATATTTTTATGATGCATACAGTGACTGTTGTTTAGAAATAGGAAAAATTGGAACTTTTTTTTTCATATGATAAAAATTTTAGTCAACTTTTTACCAGACAAACACTATAAATGTAGCATAATTCAAAATGGCCTGGTGCTCAATACTTTAAAAATATCTAGAACCATGAAAACCTGTAAAATAAATAATTAATAAATAAAAAAAAATATTTTTGATCGAAAAATCTTCACTAGTTTTACACCAAAATAAATTTGCACACATTTCAATGTAATATTTAGTATTTTAAGAAGAAAACCAATATCCATGTTTTTGTTTTATTTTTCATATTTAGTTTTTGATGAGGAAATTCACCACAAAACTTCAGACGATTGAGATTTGTTTCTCCAGTTTTCTCACTGAGCCTGTCTGTGTTCCTGTGGTCGTAGAGGAGAAAGTTTTTGAGGATGAAGCGAGAGAAGTACGGTTTCATCTACCGCACTCACCTGTTTGGGAACCCCACGGTGCGTGTGAGCGGAGCGGAGAACATCAGGCACATCCTGCTGGGGGAGCACAGGCTGGTGTCGGCACAGTGGCCCTCCTCCGTCCGCACCATCCTGGGCGTGGACACGCTTTCCAACATGCACGGCTCCCAGCACAGGACCAAGAAGAAAGTGAGTTTGAAACCTTGTAGTGTCCAGAGCGAGTCGCGTCTGTTTCCTGTCATTAGAATTCACAAACATTAAAGACAAGTTCATACAAAGTTTCATACCTATTACACAATATCACCCTCAAATGAGTAACTTTATTTAATTATAAACATGTTTGGTTCTATAGAAGCATTTCCAAAATTTAGCAGTTCTTTTTGAAATCAGATTTTAAAAAGAGTTTTATTGCCAAAGAATATTAATCTTAGAATTTGGTTTCCCATAAGCCAATGTAAAGAAATCTGATCTTTCTGCTGAAATAATGGAGTCTTTACATGGACCTCAGTTTGTTTAGACTGACTCCTATGTAGAAGTTGAGTTTCATCCACTTGATTCCTGCTTTAGGCCATCCTGAGAGCCTTCTCCAGGGAGGCGCTGGAGCTCTACGTCCCCGTCATCCAGGAGGAAGTGCAGACTGCAGTCAAAAGCTGGTTGGTGCAAGACCCCTGTGTGCTGGTCTATCCTGAAATGAAGCGGCTGATGTTCCGTATAGCCATGAGGATTCTGCTGGGTTTTGACCCGGAGCGGATCCGGACCGATGAGCAGCAGCTGGTGGAAGCATTTGAGGAAATGATCAGAAACCTTTTCTCCCTGCCTATCGACGTCCCATTCAGTGGGTTGTACAGGGTAAGAGCGTCTGATCAACACGGTGAAGATGTGAACAGGCTTACTGTAAAACACTTTCATGTCAGTGAATTGGTGTAAACATGAACCTCAGAACAGTGCGCTTTATTTAACATCCCACCTAGGAGGAGCTGGGACATTTAATCAGCCTGTCCGTTGCAGAAGTCCGTCCTCACTTCTATCTTTGTCCCCTCATCCTGTTCTCTCCTCGTCTGTCCTGTAGGGTTTGAGGGCCAGAAATTTCATCCACTCAAAGATTGAAGAGAACATCAAAATGAAGATGGAGGAGTCAGACAAAGGGTCAAAACACACAGATGCCCTGCAGCAGCTCATAGACAGCAGCAAGAAGAATGGAGAGCCCTTCAGTATGGAGGTAATGACGATGACTATTCAAACATTGTTCAGGAAAGACAAATCTCTCAAAAGATGTTGTCAGAGTTTTTGTTTTTTCTCCTCTGAATCTGAATAATTCAACATGTCTGCCTTCTGTGTCCAGGCCATCAAGGAATCTGCTACAGAGCTTTTGTTTGGCGGCCATGAAACCACGGCCAGCACGGCCACGTCCCTCATCATGTTTCTGGGCCTGAACCCAGAAGCTGTGAACAAACTGAGGCAGGAGATATGGGACAAGGTAAACGTGCTTCCTTTAGCCTGAATATCAGTTAAAGTAGCTTTTTGATTGGCTGAGGCAGTTGTCAGCTTTTGCATAACCCTTAAATTATTTCAAAAACATAATGGTTCATCAGTGGCACCTGCTGAGGTGTGGAGTCCAGTTGGCTGAGGGTTTATGTGAGCAGAGAGACGACCACACCAATGAAAATGTTTAAATTAGCAAATGGTGAATCAAAATAAATGGATTCCTGACATGACTCAAAACCAGAGCTACACCTTCCAATGCTGTTCTGACCTGCAGAGCTCTGAATAAAAAGCAACTCATCCTAGATCTACATGGATCCACTTAGAACTTGATCCTATGAATAACATTTCACCACAACATCACCACCAGTACAAGAGATGAAATATGACAACCTGGGGCTTTTGTAAAATATACGGACCTGAAAGAACTTTTCTTTTTCTTTGCAAAACAACTTCATGCATCAGTTCTCAAATTTTTTTTCATATGAAAGCCGACAAATTTCCCCCGTGCTACAACTGTCTTCTTGCTAGCAAGCCTGCTTCTGAACTGATGGTGGACAATATACATTTGAATTGTTCGCACATGCTAAAATTAATCTACAAAACAATTACAGCATTCGAAGATGAAACGGAGCTGGAATCCTTGCAAAGGCATTGCTGTGATTCACTAATACATGTTAACACATGTATGGCTAACTGTGGAAACCTGAGCAGAAGGGATCAATGTTGAGCTATTGAGCTTTGCACATCGCTTTGGTTTCCATCCTACTTTAAAGTGATTCAGTTATTCCAGCATATGAAATAAGAAATTAGAAGTCAATGTTAAAAGTAATTTTTGCAGATGGTCTATGGTAAGCCAGCAGGTCACTGAGGTTTATTTACTTGTTTATGACTTTTGAAAATCCATCTTCAGCTCAGCCCTAAACCTGGTTGATAGTTGTCATGCACATTGGGATGCAAACTAAGTACCTTTGGGTCAAAAATTTAAATAAAAAATTCAAAAATACTTTTATTGATCACAAAGAGAAATTAAATGCTGTCATAACTCTTTAATTCAAATTCTTTAAAGAGTTTTTGTAGATATTGATGGCTGCTGGCAGGAAAGATCTCATGTAATCGTCTGTATTAGAACAAATTTTTTTTTGCCAAAAATCAGTCCAACTACACAGCATCCAAGATAAGAAGGAATGGTTGTCCGAAAAAAAGACAATATTTCCCCCAAGAAAGGCAGGAATAAAAGTTTGAAAAAGACAAAATCTCAGTCAGAGCACAGAGTTACTCCGATGTGCTGCTGGCCTGAGAGGCAAACTACTAGAAAGGAGGACAAACTGAATTTGCCACAACAAGGGAAATTCATTCTTAACCTTTGTCTTAGGTTAAGAATAACCTAAGATAAAGCTAGCTAGTATGAAACTAAATCTTAACAGAAACTCTGTGCTGCTGTTGACTAAAATATACAAGCTGTATAGTCATACGTTGACTAAATCTATGAAGACGTTTGTTCTAAAAGAGCAACTCTGCTCATTCCCTCATGTCTGTCTGTTCAGGGGGAGATTGGGATGGACCTCCAGAGTCTGAACATTGAATCTTTGGAGCAGCTCAAATACACAAGTTGTGTGATCAAAGAAACCCTAAGGATGAACCCGCCTGTCCCCGGAGGCTTCAGAGTGGCTCTCAAAACATTTGAACTGAATGTAAGTGACTCAATGATCATTTGATTCTCCTGTGTTCCACCTGAAAGTTCCAGATTTTAGGAATTAAGATAACTTGATTTTTTTTTTTTACATCACAGTACAAGATACATTAAGGTACATTACATTAGTGGGGGGAAAATTAAAAAAAGTATTGTGTGTTAATGAATATGAACAATATGTGTGTGTGAGTAGGTAAGCAGTGACAGTGATCTGAGTGACTATCAGTGTGTGGAGTAATTAAAAAACAACAATCAGGTAATAATAATCACAATGATAATGAACCAAATTATCTATAAACATATGATGGATCAATTAATACTTATTTCTACTAAGTGGAGATTGTTATATATTATACAGGATCTACATGGGACAGGAAGAATAATGCAGAAAGAAGTAAAGACAACTAAAAGAGGGAAAAAAACTAGTTATTTATAAGTAAGGAGAATATAAAATTGATTACACAAAAATAATTTTCCATTGAAATGTATTCAGTGAGTACATTTTTCCAATATGTCAGACTGATGGTGCTTCTCGTTTTCCAATTCATAAGAGTTCTCTTTTTAGCAGTGGTTAAAGCTATTAGTAATTGTTTTATCAAAACATGATTTTGATAATGTCCCATAACCTTTCAGGGCTACCAGATTCCTAAAGGCTGGAACGTTATCTACAGCATCTGTGACACTCATGATGTTGCTGAGATTTTCCCCAACAAAGACGACTTTCAGCCCGAGCGCTTCCTGACCGGACCCCCTGCAGACTCCAGGTTCCAGTACGTTCCGTTTGGCGGCGGCTCTCGGATGTGTGTGGGAAAGGAATTCGCTAAGGTTCTACTGAAGATCTTCTTGGTAGAAGTGGTCACAAAGTGTGACTGGACCCTCTTAAACGGACTGCCTACCATGAAAACTGGACCCACTGTCTATCCTGTGGACAACTTGCCAACCAAATTCAGCAGCTACATGAAACATCATTAGACATTAATAGCTCTGTAAATCTACCATGGTTTCCTGGTGGGCAGCCCCTGTCTGCTGTCGTCTAGAACAGATTGTGTATATATTGTATATTAATGTATTTTTATGACTGTGTAAATATATCTATAGGTGTATATTTACCTAATTTGAGAACTAAACAAAAAGCACTATAGGGTTACATAAACACTTAATCATATCAGTGGTTAATTTGTAGGATTTTTATACATATATAACTTAGCATGTTGATATAAATATTGTATCTTGGCTCAAGGTATTTATACAACTTGTCTGCTTTTGAATGATATAATGATATTTTTATTTAAATAAAAATGTGTGTTCTAGTTCAGGTCTGTCCACATGGAGCTTTTTTAAATTTTTTATTTCCTTTGTTTAACCAGGTAAACCCCGTTGAGATCTAGACCTGATTTTCAAGACGGACCTGGGCAGAAGTCTGACTTGATGGAAATCTTTTCACACTTAATTTACTGGCCCAGTGTTTTATTTTTAGATAACTATGATTCTTTGTGAATCTGTTTAATTGGCTTTTGTGAACTGATGAGAATTCATCCTGGATGAGTGAGCAGAGCCACGTGCAGGATTAACTCTCTGACTGGATTTTAGTGGGTTGAGAGCAGAAATCCAGATTAAGGAAATCCAGATTTAATTCTGGCCAATTATTGATAATGAACGGTTTAAATGTGACAACTTAGACCTTGTTTAAACAAAAGGCCTAGAACAAAAGTAGACAAATATTTTACTAGCACACGTCAGCAAATAAGAATATTGAATAAAAGTGCAATCTTTCTTGCCAGTCATATTAAGTGAAATGTCATTTTAAAGATTTATTACACAGAATAAAATATTTCAAGCTCTTTTTTTTTTTTTTTTTTTTTTTGCAGTTTTAATAATTATGTCTTACAGGTAAAGAAACCTTCAGTGTCAGAAAATGAGAATCTCACATCAGACTGTGGCACAGAGTCGATCATCCTGTGTGGGTTGCTATGACAGCTGCCTTCAGGTCATCTGCCTTGCTGGGTCAGGCGTCTTTCATCTTCTTGGCAGCCAATAGATATTCTACAGTGTTTTTGGTCAGGGGAGTTTGCTGGCTAGACAAGAACATTTGCACTTTTATGCAATATTCAAATTTCTTTAACACGTACTAGTATATAACGAAGAAAACTGGCCCAAGCACTCAGCCCTTTGGGGGTCTCCACAAGTAATGCTTTACAGTGTGAATCCAATTAAGATTTTAAATTCACAAAGTGTTTGTTGTATCAGCCAGAGGCAACAAACTGATTCATAGAAGTGACTTTATGGTACGGAGGCTGCTGACCTCAAAGGAGACAGATGAGTTGTGCCACCAATGTCAGAATCATCAGAATCAACTTCTTTCTCTGGGTTTGAGGGTCCACACTACGTGACTTCAGGTCCCACTTGTAATGTAATCAAAGTTCATACTACACTCTGCAATGAAACAATTCTTTAAGACTAGGGGGACAAAAAATCAAGAGCAGCATTTGCAAGAGTCAATGTGTGCAGCCATCTTTTTGTTGCATATACATGCATAAAATTAAATGTATTTACAAACATAAATCTATAAATACATCCACAGTAGAATATTGAAGAACCCACTGTGCAAATGTTTGTTTCCAGCTGGAAACAAGTCAGCGCAGCTTAAGGAAGCTGCCTCTGTCAGATGGTCGGTGTGTCCCGACCAACTCAGGAACTGGAGACCCTTGAAAAGTTCCAAAGTTTTAAATCACTGAATTAAGGCTTCAGCAACAGAACAGTAAATTGTTGCCTTGAGGCAAGAAGAGTCCTCGGTTCAAATCCTGGTCTGGGGTATTTGTGGATGGAGTTGCAGTCCATGTATGCATGGATTCTGTCTGGGTATTTCAAACAAATGAGTTTTAGGTCAATTGGTTACTCTAAGTTGCCCTTACGTATGTAGGCTCGTGTGTTTGTGTGTGAAGAATTGCTTGTCCTGTGTGTCGTCAGGCATCCTGTGTCTGTGTTGCCTAGCGATGGACTGGTGACCCATCCAGTTTGTACTCCACCTCTCACTCCAGACAGAGTCTCTGGCGATAAGACATATGTGTGGTTTCTGATCATTGTCATCCTAAGAACAACCAGGAAGAGGTCGAGGTGTTTCTGCTCTGTTTGTGATGAGCCTGCCGCTGTAAGCAGAGCTGGAACAGACTACAAGAGGAATGGAAATACACAGAAGAACAGAAGTGGTGAGGTATAACATCTCCACTTTAGAGTAAGAAGAAACCTCCTGAATCATCGTTGCAGGTACATGAAGAGGTGGAGACACATTTACAACTTTACACAGTGTGATGGTTTCCTTCTCCCAGGTAGAAGAACCTGTCGTTCTGGATTCTGCTCACAGAGAAAGTCCTTGTTTCCTCCTTGGCTCCTGATCAAAATAGCTCCTCTCTATTGTCTCATGCACCTGTTAGACCCTTTGACCTCTGTATTTACTAGTGAGGTCATCAGAGACTGGTGAGTGTGCTGTGCACATTGCATGTTTTTAGTGGAGTCTGGTAAATGTTAAAACTTTACTGCTGGGATAGGAGGCAGTTCTTGTGTTTCCCAGGTTGTTCTCCTCACTGATGAGGCTCATCAGTGTTTATAAGGCAGAATGTGGCACTTGGATGTAAATGTCAAAGAGGAATCATTATCAGCATGACAGAACAAGTACGATTTGTACCTTTTATGTCATTTTATTGTCTTTTAAAGATTTAATGACTGCTGGGCTCATAAAAGAGGAAAATACGTGTAAAGTTTCGTTGAAGTAAACCCAGTAAGTTCTTTACCAGCTCTGTTCCCCATCAGCCTTCCTTTAGGCCTAAACCACATTCAAACAATCTAACTCAAACATGTTACGTTTTTTAACTTAAATATTAACATGTTTCAAGTTAAGTCTATATTAAGTAGGTGTTCATTAAATATTTGGACATTTAAAGTTCTAGAGCAGAGTGTCAAACATCAAGATCATGAACGTCCTGAAGGAGCCGCTGTGACAGAACGGATTAATGAACTACTCATCATCAAACTGTTCAAATATTCTACCTTTCTCTGCATTCATTGCATTCATAAACAAATATTCAACCTCTTTTCACTTTTATGTCATTTGGAATTTTACAAACTGAAATGATTTGATTTGACTGATAAAATATTTAAGCACACATCTGTCATCTTGAAGTTCTGATTCTGTGGCTGGATCTGAGCCTTCAGTTTGACACGACTTCTAGAGGATTTCAGTTTCAAAGTCAGCAAAGTGCTTTGTGAACTCAATGCACAAAAGTTGCACTCGGAAACCGCAGTGGTGACTTGCTTCTGATTACTTGGCAACATAAAAAAGGGTTACTGGTTCCTTGATGCATCAGATTCTCCCATAACCGCATCAGCATCTTGAGCAACTCGTTGGGTTGCTCAAGATGCAGCCCAACGAGTCACATTACCAGTAGGACACACAGTGATTGTGTCCCTGGGCAACACTTGGTGAAGTGTCTTGCCCAGGTGAACCAACACTCAGCCTGCTGGTTGTGGTCGGAGGGCCCAGAGGGGCCGGAGGGGCCAATTGAATGGCCTGGGTCTGTCAGTGTATCCCAGTGCAGCTGTGGCTGCTATGTAGCTTACCACCATCAGTGTGTGAATGTGTGTATAATGAATGACTGTAGTGTGAAGCACTTTGGTATCTTCTGGAATCTGCCCACAGGAAAACTATTATTCATCTTCACTAATGTGGTTTTATGGAAAAATGGTAAGAAGAAAGTCGTTATTAAAAGAAAACCATAAAAATCCTGTTTGCAGTTTTCCAGAAGCCATGTTGGACACAGCAAACATGTGGAAGACGGAGCTTTGGTCAGACCAGAACAAAATGAAACTTTCTGGTCAAAATGCAAAACATGGAGAACTAACACTGTACATCACTCTGAACACACTATCCCCACTGACAAATATGGTGGTGGCAGCATCATGCTCCACCATATACATGTATTAGAATGACCCAGTCAAAGTCCAGATCTAAACCCAATCAAGAATCTGTGGCAAGATCTGAAAATTGCTGTTAACTAAAGCTCTCCATCTAATCTGAGCTGAGTTTGACAAAGAAGAACAGGAGAAGAGAGAGACAAACCCTACAGACTAGCAGCTGGAATCGCAGCAATAGGAGGTTCCGCAAAGTACAAACTCAAGGGGGCTGAATACTTTAGTATTCTGCACTTTTCAGGTTTTTATTTATAAAAAAGGTTTTGAATCCTGTATAATTTTCTTTCTACTTCATAATCGCATCCCACATTGTGTTGGTCTTTCACATTAAATTCCAGTGAAATATATTTATGTTTGTGGTTGTAATGTGACAAAATACAGAAGGCCGTTGTCATTTTTCCACTGCAGCAGCTTCATTTTGAAACCAACAGTAGCTTCAAAATGAACATAGAAAGCAGAATACTGACACACCTCCACCCTTCTGCTCCACCTTCACCACCCAGGAATATACAACAATCATCAGCACTGGCGCCCCCTAGAGGTGTGTTCTCTCTGCCGCTCTGTGGACTGTTTGTGAAACTTCTGAAGTTCTGAAGCTGATCCTGGTGACAGCAGTGAGTCTGCATGCAGACAGGCTCAGCTGGTCCAGTGCTGAGCCAGAACCACCTGGAGCTGGACCTGCTCAAGACAGTGGACAAACACACACACACAGACACACACACTCACACTCACACACACACACATAGACACACGCACACACACACACACACACACACACACACACACACACACACACACACACACACACACACACACACACAC
>CAEFZX010015783.1:0-29955 GCA_903066825.1 Alfaro cultratus | reverse complement strand
AATATAAGGCGTATTTTCAGTTGTTTTACTCTTTTTTGTTTAGTACATATTTCCACATGTGTTAATTCATAGTTTTGATGCCTTCAGTGTGAATCTACAAAGTCAATAGTCATGAAAATAAAGGAAACTCATTGAATGAGAAGGTGTGTCCAAACTTTTGGTCTGTACTGTATGTGTTAATATACATAAAAATAGGTCAATACGTAAAAGTCAGTTCATAGGAGAAAACTCATTCACACTCAGTGAGAGGTGTAACACAAATTTGTTGGATGATAAAGTAAAACTGAATTTATCTACATATAAGCCTTTTTCTGACTGTTATGAAATCAAACATCAAGATTTAAGTTCATGGATAAGAAACAGAAGGTGGAAGGGATTGAATAGCTGCACATAGATATGATCAGGACCTGAGCTACAAAGAGTCTCTCCACATTCACACCCACACACAGCCCTTTAATGAAGGAATATCTATTACACCAGAAACAGAGGCTAGATGAAGAATGGTGAGGTTTCTGCGGGTGACTGCATCGGCCCGTTTGTTACTCCTATCCGGAAAGCTGCCATTGATTTCTCCACTGAAAAAAAAAAACACTAGAAAAACTGCCACATAATTAATTTATTTGCTTATTCCACAGGAAAAAAACGACTTGGGGAAGCGATGCACTTTTGCCCATTTTTCAGAAACCCATCACCGCTTGTTTTTTATCCAAAACTTCGCGGACCATCATAATGCAAAGGAGAGGCGCATTTTTCACTGTTAAGAAAATGAGGGTGCCGAAAAATTCATGGTGACACCTCTGTGACTGGCGTAACTGAATGACAGATAAAGCATTAATACGTAACAAACACAAACTCAGTAGTTGTAGTCTGACACTGACACCGGCAGACGGAGCCTGCTCTGGCCTAGTCTCCCCATCACACACAAGATCACTGAGATGTAAGCGAAGGCGTGCCAGCACATGAAAGGCCTCATTCACATGCAAACACACACGCACGTTCATTAAACAAATAAGGGCAAAGTGGACGTCGTAATTTATTAACACAAATGCTCCATAAGCTGCAATTCACTCCTTTCGGTTTAATGCCCACCGAGACAATTCAAGGACAGAGACGTGCAAAAGCAAACCCCATAGAAGAATGCGACGGCACGCACAAAGCCGAGCATGCAACGAGTAAACAAGTTACATACCTGGTATCAAAGGGCACGTCTCCCGGGAGAGTGTGTGTGGCCGCCTTGCCGAGGAGGAAGCGTATGCGGCGGTAGAAGATGTGCGTGTGCGTGCTGGTGGGCGCGCTGACGGGCAGCGGGTTCTGCTGCAGCAGGGCGAGCGGGTCGGCCGAGCCGTGGCACAGCGGGTCGGAGCCGCAGCTCAGCTGCTCGCAGCAGTCCGGATCCACGCAGTCGATCAGTCCATCTGGAGAGCAGAGGATGTTAGAGACGTTACATGTTTCACTTCAATGAAGGCGAGATGGGAGCATCTTTGTCATGCACAGTTAATTGATGATTTTAAGGACTTCAGCAGATTTAAGTGACTGACTTAAATACAGCACCCTCTGTAATTATTGGCACCCTGCTAACGAAGTGCAAAAAAAAACAAAACATTCTATTTCTATTAACTTTGTTTTTCACACCTTTTTGATATTAAAACATTTTTTACTTTTTTTTACATTAACACATACCTGACTTAGTTGAATAACATGCTCTCTTGCTCTTCTGATTCTGTTCGTCACAGTTTTAAAGGGAAAGGCATTATGTGTTTTCCAGACACATTTTGTAGCACAGTGGGGTCACCCACCATATGTCACCTTCAGTTGTTATAAAAATCCCATATACTGTATATCAAACATGACTTAAAATAAATTTGACTTCATAATTTGAAATTGAGCCTCTGTCTCTTTAAGAAGCTCCTGCCCTTTCCCACACTCTGCTTTCTGCACCTCATCACAACTACATTTCCAACAGGTGTTTGCTAATGGCTGCTGGCTAGTCTGAAGGGCCTGAGTGGGAGAGTCACGAGGGAGGAATGGACTATGAGGCAGAAGTTTGAAAACTGCAGCTATGAGGAAGAGCTTCCTTGTAGAAGGCGACACTCAGTTACAAAACTCATTTTGCTAAACTGAATGGTTGCCAAGAGCGATTAAAGGGTTTCTTGAACGTTTTTGAAGAGGGGGAAAAAACATTATAACATGATGGAAAATGTTGATTTTACATAATGCCGCCACTAATTATGCTCTGAGTTATTGTTTTTCTTTGCAATTCAGAAAAACGGCCAAATGAAATGGGAACCCTTTCATATTTTTGGATTACTGAATGTTCCTCAACACACTGATCAACTTAAAAAGTAAGGTAGACAAAAAATAAAAAATAATCGCAGCTAAACTTAAATATTGAACTCAAATAGACTGGAACGTTATTTATATTTTTATAGAGATTAAGCTTTTTCACTCATCAAAATGACTCTCCAGTTTTCATTCCTGGATATTGTGCATAGCGGTGTTAAAAAACTAAGGAGAGCGGACAAATTGCTCTGGCCTGACTCACATTCAGCTTAGTTGAGTGTTTTGGTCTGGGGACCGTTCTGGAGACTCTTGACCTCATCGACCAGAGAACAACGCTTTGAATGAGGAGCATAACAGACAACCCTGGGAATCCTCTTCAAACACCGAAACTCAACAGTGTTTTCAGTAAAACGCCTTTACAGATCGGCTGCAGCACAGACCACTATAAGAGATCCTTATACAGTCCACAGCAATAACCTTCAAATTTAGAGAGACACAGCTTCTACCATGTCCAGTTTTCCTCTAGGAACCATCAAGTATGTTTTTTAGCTGAATTGAAATTGAGGACTCTGACGAGAACAGTGTCTGGAAGCATGTATGAAAGGAAACAAGTGGAAATCCAGCAAATACTTGACACGGGGACATAGAGATAAATTTAAATGTTTTCTTATTTTGCAAAGTTTTTGAAGACTTGGAAGCCTTTTCCTGCTTGAATGACTCACAGGTTGGAGTTAAGTAGCATGCCAAACAAAATGAACCTTCTGCTGAAAATGAGAAGACAGACAAATAAACATGGAAAAAGTGTCCCAAAAATAATAATAAAAAGATTTGTGAAACCTTTTCAAGAAGTGCAAACATTACAAGGCTTTTTTCTTTTTTAAAGTTCAACGTGAAACTATGCAGTCCGAGTCGAGATTATTCAACTTTACCTACATGACAAACACTCAAGTGTTCCTGCTGGAGCTCATGAAATCTACGATAATGAACTACCTGTGCATCTTCATTACTACAATAAAATTCATTATAAGTCATCAGCTGGCAATTACACCATATAACCCTATAAATATGCTCAGATTTCCCCCCACCCACCCCTCAGCGTCGCTTCAGTGTGATCCATAAAAGTCGAGCGTAAACAATGGGGGCCACAAACACAAACCGAGGCGACAGGTAATGGGAGCCGGGCCGGCATTCGTGTTTTCCTATTTTGAACGCAGCTCTAAAAAGGCAGGAAACAGCGCTGACATTTAAATGCATCTGACCGCAGAGCGAGGAGCTAAAGGGCAACAATATTCTATTATAACCTCGTCCTACAAAAGGTAGCGCGCCACAATGGGTAATTTCCATAAGAGATGCTGTTTGAACTTGAAAGCAGACTATTAATTGAATTTGAAATATCATTATCATTAAAAGCAATATGAGAGATCGCAGCTTTAAGAGGCAGATGTGGTTTTCTTGCGCAACTCGAGTGAAATATGCAGAAGCTATTCTTTTTTTAGTATTATTATTATCAGAAAAAATACATTGCTTCTTCTATTGCTGCCGTTCAGGTAACATAAATCAGACTTTCTCCTCAAACTTTCTCTCCGTCTGATTGCCAAAGATAGCATCTTTCCATCTCTGTCTGTTTTGAGAGACCAAAAAAAAAAGAAGAAGACGACAGCTGTGAGAGGGAGGCCTATGAGAGCCAACAGTGTATCTGCCAATTAAGGGAGAGGACTGAATTGAGTGGTAGGAAATATAGCATTTGAAAGGCTGCACACAGAGTCAGAGGAAGAGAAAGAGTTGTCTGAGTAATTCTTTTAAGGTTTTGTCAGGTAGTCATTCTTTTAGCATAATCAGAACTAAACCGAAGAGCTCCATGCGACTAACGTGACGATTGGAGGTAGTCCGCTAAGGCTCACGCAGCAATTTTATTATTATGATTTAATAATCAGGGTGATAGTGGCTCTTCTTAAATATTTTCCAGTAAAGCATTTACGGCTTTATTGGCTATAATAATAAAAATGAAATCCAAGATAATGCCACGGATCGTTTCCTCCTGTCGCCGGCCTCCCGGTTTACAGTCCGGGGCTCCACGGTTGTAATCCGGAATAAGAAGCCGTGACTCATGTTTCGAGCAGCCATCAACGGTGACACTTTGAAGTGTTGGCTGAGCCAGACATGCGGCTTTGGTAAACAATGTGCAAGAAAAAAAAGAAGAAAAAGCAGTTACTTTGTAGCTATCAGAAGCCCTGCGCCAACAGAAAAGTGTGTTTGAGGCTTCCTGCTGCTGAGGATTCAAACACCTCTCTGCACAAATCTGGAACAAAACAGGAGAAAAAACAAAACAAAACGGAAAAAAAAAAAAACACAAGAGCGAGCTTTCCATCCAAAACAAAGGCAACCCTACCTTGTTTGCAGTGATGGATTATAGCAGCACCTTAACAACCGTGTGTGTATAATGGATATTTGATGGAGTTTCAAAGCGAACGGGGCAAAGTTGAAAGCGGTGTGATATTGCGCTGCATGGGAACCTGGGTGTGTGTTGGTGACGAGCTGCCGATGGGACCGAAATGGCGAGGAAGTAACTGTAATGAGCACATCTGTGTCTGAAATGTTATTTTTCATGCTTTGTTTTCTTTCTTTCTTTTTGAGGAGTGAATAAACAGCTACAGTACATGACTGAGCCGACTCTCACCTTTTTTTTTTTAGTTTGAAGGTTTCTTAAAACAATAAAAAAAGCAAATCTTCTACGTGGGCTTCTGTATTTAGACTTGAAAAAGTGTCTTTTTATCCTGGCAGGTGTCCAGGTATTTAGCTGTGATTTGAGCGCGTGAGCACAAATACATATTCAACGCGCTGTAATAACGGGCAGCAGGACTCACAGGGGGACCGGGATAACAGAGAGATGGAGAGGAGGAACGATGAGGAGGACCTTTTTTAGTGGAGAAGAATGGCGATGAGGATGATTGGAACGGAACGGACAATCTGCCGATGAGACGGGGATGGAAGAGGTAATAGCAGTGGGAAGAAGAAAAAAAAAGAAGAGGAGAGATATAATATGACAGATGATGTAAAATGTCACCTCCGTCATTGTCAGTTCCATCACTGCAGTCAGTTTCCATGACAACGCTGCATCCTGGCCCACTCCATCCAGCCTGGCAGATGCAGCGCCAGCCACTCTGCTCCAGGGTACAGCGTCCGTGACCACTGCATAACCCTGGGCAGCCGTCTAAAAAGACAGGTCCCACACACACACACACACACGCACACGCACACGCACACGCACACACACACGCACAGACATTGTGTTTTTTGCATTTGTAGGTGAACATGTTTCTAAGTCAATTATAATATGTTTCTGAAGGTAATCGATTTCAGGAATTCAATTCAATAAGTTACATAAAGACTTCTAAGAAATGTTATTAGCTGAACAGTTTTCAGAAGATAATTAAATTTCTTAAGGGGAAAAAAACTATCCAAACCAACCTGATCCTCTGTGAAGCACTAATAGTCTTACTTGTCTAATCATGAATTTACAGTGATTAGACACACTTTTGTTCAGTTTCGCTCGTCACACTGATTATTGCCCGACCAGAAGAACTAAGACAATACTTCAACAGAACCTTTCTGAGGACATTATGTGGGCTGAATGGCCTCGGAAAGCAGAACATTGTGTAAGATGGCGAGAAACAAACTCACTGACGTTTATCAGTCATACTTTAGGCTTTGGGACCAATGAGCCACCAATGGGGAAAACACTGAACAGTAATGAACCTTTTTCAGCCCATCAAAATGGCCAAAGCCACACTTTGGTTATGTAGCAGAGCAACAGTCCGACACACACAAATACACCTCTGAAAGTTTCCTCAAGTGGCCTAGTCAAAGTACAGAACTAAATCCAACTACGATGATGTGGAAGGACTGTAAGCATGTTGTTCATATTTGAAAACCTTTCAATTTGACCAGCTTAATACAGTTTAGCAATGACGAGTGGACCATAATGTCTCCATGGTGATGTAAAATACAAAACCAGATATTAAAAATGCAACTCGTTACAGTTGTTGCCCCCAAGGGAGGACTTAATTATTAATTTTTAGATAGCGTCAAGTAGGTTTGGAAAGCGTTTCCCCCCTTAATTATGAAAGTTCTTACTTAAAAAAATGCTTTATGTCTCTTTGTCTATTTATAAAATAGTTAAAGTTTGACAAAGAAAACAAAAACTCTTTTAGGAGATGAACATTTTTTCACATGACTCCCTTTTAATGTTGGTGTTATGTAACACTTTAATTACCTGTAAGCAAATATATCACTATGTTTGTCCTGAATCTAATAAATATTGTGTTTGCAGTTTGTGAATGGATATAATAGGAAATAATATATTTTTTAAAGATATCAAAAGCTGTTTAGATGCACTTTTATGTTCTAACCCAGGACTGTCAAACTCCATTTTGGGCCATATCAAAAATTAGAATGTTCTTGGGCCAGAATGTATTGATAAAACCCGTTTAACTGTTAAAATATTAATAAGTAGCTGTCCCACCAGGATTTTGTGATTGTTTTTGTGATTTCTTGTAATCAAAATTGCATATTTTGTGATGCTAAGTTAGAATTATTTGCAAGGAATTTTTATGATATTTGTGTTAATGTTTGATATTAAATGTGACGTGAGTTTGACACCTGTTCTAAAACAAACAAAAATAATTAAAGCCTTCAATAAAGCGAAATTACCTTTCACAACGACATCCAGATCGTGAGTAACTGTGGAGGGAAACATGGGAGATTATGTAAAAAATAAATAAACAATTAGCTTCCAAGTTGTCTGACTCCTTTCGATTGGAGGCCATGTTAAACGCCACCAATCGAAACGTCAAGACGACAACCCGAACGACAAGCGCCGCTCACCGATGTTGCAGTGCTCCCCCTCCCAGCCCGGCTGGCAGATGCAGGTCCCGTCGTGGCACTGGCCGTGCTCCTCGCAGCGTGGGTGGCACGCTCTCTGGTCGCACGCGGCGCCGATCCAGCCCTCCTCGCACTGGCACTGGCCCTCGGAGCAAACGCCGTGGCTGCCACATGGCACCGGGCACAGCTCTGGAGAACAGGTGGGCGGAGATGTATGTGGAGGGAGAGGAGGAGGGGGGGTAAAAAAAAAAAAGAAAGAAAGAAAGAAAGAAAAAAAAAGAAAAAGCGTATTAGTGTGAGAGGACGAGAAGAACGAAGAGGGAGAGGAACAGATGGAGGAAACGAGCACTGTAAAGAAAAACAAAGCAGTTAAAACAGACACAGGGGACACGGAGAAGTTTACTAATTTAGAGCTGAAGGTGGGCTTTCGGATTTAGGTGAGAGAAAGACGGGGCGGTGGGGGGGACAGGGAAACGGGAGGCGAAACCTCAGAGTTTTAAAAATGTACTTTCTCGCAACACATAATCTCCTCACCTCTAATAGTTCAGCCGCCTTAAGGAGGAGAGGAGTGAATAGACTCATAATAAAAGCCAAATGATTCGTATTTGCGCTGCAATATTTAAGCCACCGAGACTCCAGTTCAGCTCCATCACTCCTTTCTGACGTTTCGATCAGATTTAGTGAGGGTGCGATAATACCCCTTCTTTCGCCACGTTTCTCCGTTCTCTCTCTCTGTCGGCTCGCTCTGTTCAGGCTTCCTTCTCTTTTTGCAACATCTCCTTAAAATCCCCCAAGCCCCCTCACCACCACCACCTTTCTCCCTCTCTGCAACTCTCACTCTCTGCAGAGGAAAAGCCTCATCCATCAGTAAAGAGAGCAAAGTGCTGGAGGCACACAAAACCTACTTATCCAGCTGCAGTAAAGAGAAAAAAAAAGTTATTTCAATTTAAATATACATAGCATGGAGAGCTAAAAGTGGATTCAAGATTTTTTTTCAGGCTCTCTATTAGAATTACATTAGCTTAGCCACGCCTCAACAAGACCAGAACATAGAATCGCCAGAGCCTTTTGATTAAAAGGCCAGCAGGTAGAGGCAGAGGAGGCTCATATCTCCAATATTCAGCCATGGTCCATTATTATCATGAGCTATATCGCTGTAATACGGGCCTGAGCAGCCGCTGCCACAGGTCGCCTGCAGAGCTTCGTTAAAGGAGCCGCTCCTCCCCCAAGTTGTACGTTGTAAGTGTGGTGGAAAGAGAGAAAAGCCTGGCTTACAATGGCTTTTTTCCTCTCTTTTAGCTAACGCCGCAAAGACAAGGACACTTTGCACAGTGCGTTTCCACCGAACCACGTTCGACGCTTTAAAACACAGCGATGCGTGGGCTTGAGCAGCTTTGGCACAATGTCTTACCTCGCTGCCTGTTTTCTGTATTATCGTCACGTGATTACTGTGCATGTAACCGAACGGGGATTTCTGAGAGCAGAGAAAAGTAGCGATACTGGGAAGAGACACAAACGAGAATGTATTTTATTGTTTATTTTGTTTCGTTTTACATGGCGGGGCCCTTTTAAGGTGTTGCAAATTAGTTCAAGAATAATTGTGAACATAAATTCTTAAGTCTTGCCCCAGATTTTCAATTTGATTTAAGTCTGGTCTTTGACTGGGCAATTCTAAAATATGAATGTGCTTTGATCGAAGCCATTCTGTTGTAGTTCTGACTTTATGTTTGTGGTTATTGTCCTGCTGGAAAGTAGAGTTTCAAGTGTTTTTCAACACCTAACAGATTTTCTTCCACGTATGTCATGTATCTAGTTCTGTCTTCACATCAACCCTCGCCAGCCTTCCTGTCCCCTCTCTAGAAACGTATCCCAACAACTCAATATTGGATTGTAGCAGAATTTTTTATTGTCTCTTTTGTCTATTACGATCTCTTTATCGCGTTTACATAAAGGCTATTTTTAGAGCGAATCACTGTCGAAGTATTCTCCCACCTGAGCTGTGTATCTCTGTAGGTCCTACAATGAACCTCTTGATGGTCTCAACTAACAATTGTTTTAGTAATCGATTAATCAATTATTCTGATGATTAATTGACTAATCGTAATTTTAAAATATGGTTGATTCAACCAATTTTTTTAATTTAAGCACATACACCCTTTTATACAATATTAGAAAGAAGTTAAAAGGTGCAAATAAACAAGTAAATAAATTTAATTTTTAAATAATAAAATAATTATTTTATTAATTATAAATAAATAATAAATAAGTTCAACACTTAGTTTCACTCAGTGTTGAACTGAGTGAAACTAAAACTATGCCACTTGAGGAGTTTTGGCTAAAACCTATTTACAGATAAAGATGTTTTTTTATCTTAAATGCAACACTTTATGTATGTTTCTGTACAGTTTTAACTTAATTACTGGTCTTAATATGTTTGTTTTTTTCCAGCAGTGTGCCTTTTTTAAAGTATGTATACTCCAATTAACAATTAATGATTATTAATCCCGTTGATTATTGGTTGATGATTAATCATTTTGGGCTGCACAGTGGTGCAGTTGGTAGCACTGTTGCCTTGCAGCAAGAAGGTCCTGGGTTCGATTCCCGGTCTGGGGTCTTTCTGCACGGAGTTTAATACACAGGGTGTATCCAGCCCCTCGCCCGGAACATAGCTGGAGATAGGCACCTCCTGACCCCATTAGGGACAAGGGTGAACAGAAAATGGATAGATTGATGGATTAATCGTTTCAGCTCTACGGTGTACATACATAAACAGAAACGGCATAAAGAGCATCAGGCCTTGAAATACAAGCCCAACTGTTCCTCTGGGTATCTGACAGAGCTTGCAGCAGTGAGCTCTATGTTTTCCCCTCATTAAGCCGAAGGGGAAAGCGTGTCCAAGTGGTGGTGTGTACACGCTGTAAGCATGTGGGCGTGAGCGTACGGAGGTGTATGACTGTCAATGCAAAGCGAAACGAGTCCTGGTGCATAAGTGTGCCTTGGAACTTTGCAGGCAAAGAGTCATGTGGGGAAATCTCATTTATAAATGGCAACATACACACACACACACACAGTTTTACAAAGTAGCAGCAGTACCTCAATTCCACTAATGTCTCTCACATCCAAAGGGAATATTATCTGCAAAAACTCATCCTTTAAAAGAAAACTAGCAAACTTGTCAAGTATAATTTTAAAATTTTCTCATTTTTTTGTAACCTTTAGATATGCAGACCAATTACGCCCTCTTCTCCCCTCCCGCCCTGCGCCACCGCCGCCACCTTACCGGTGTAGCAGTCCGGTCCCGTCCAGTTGGGCTGGCAGGCGCAGGTGTCTGAGTCCGGCAGATAGGTGCCGTGTCCCGAACACTGTTCCTGACAGGCCGGCAAGGGGTCATCGCAGCTCACTCCGGCCCAGCCCGCCGAGCACACACACTCGCCGCGCACGCACACACCGTGCCCGCTGCACTGGGGGTCCGCACAGTCCACTGCAGACATAAGGGAGAGGAGGAACAAATAAATAAAAAATAAATAAAAGCAGGAGTGAGTCAGAGGTGAAGAGGGGGAGGGACAGGGTGGGTGCGTGGGTGGTGGTGCGGGAGGGTCCGTCTCATTATAATCATCAGTTCGCAGAGTATGAAAGCAGTGTTCTTTGCATCCCATCCAGGAGTTAACCACCCTCGCTACAATCCCTGTATCTGTTCCACAACATTACACTTCATAGGACACTTAGAGCTGAGGCTATGATAAGGGCTGAAATGGCTTGCCTGGTGTGTGTGAGTGTGTGTGTCGGGGTGGTCTTTGCTACACTGTGTTAGTGTGTGTAATTACAGCCCTGAGCGCAGAGCCAAAGCTCAGCAGAGTTCGGCTTAACTCTACCCGGCTCGGTCGCTGAAGGTCACACACCTGAGTCGGTGTGTGCAGGACACGGCTTTGAAGGAAGCAGCAAAAAATAAAAAGACAGGAGAGAAAGAAAGAAAAAAGAAAGAAAGAAAAAGAAAAAAAAGTCGGTCGGGACAGCCGGCCAGATGGATTCAATCCAAGGTCTCCGTTCTGTTTGTTTGTGGTAATTTACTGAGCAGCTTCATGAGAGATAGAAGCCGTCTGTAATCCCAGTACCTTACAAACTGTTCATAGGCCTTCAGCGGTTCACATTTTGTCATGTTTCAAACAGATTTGAATTTATTTTATATTAAAGTAACAATAATTCTTGAGTGGAGAGAAGAATATATATATTTATTTTTTTTTTTTTTAACCAAAGAAAGTTTATCTAAAAAGCCAAGACTGTATTAGTTTAGCCTTCTGGTATTGCAGAGTGTTGCACTGTTGTTACAGGTGCAAATCTTTTGTAGTATCTCTGTCAGCTTTGCATTTCTAAAAGCTGAAGTCAGTGTTAAGATTTCATCTCTATGAAATCAGTGATTTTCATGTCTTAACTTCCAGGTTCTCAATTCTTATTCTGCACTTTGACAACTCCTTAGGACTTGATTTTATTTGGCTTAAGGGCAATATCTCAAGGAGGCACTTGAAAATGTTATTTGCACTTTCAATAATAACCGAGTTCAAATCCTGTCTTTTTTGGGAAGGTTATGTGCAGCAAATCTTTTGGAAGACCGTGTCTTAAGCTGAACAATATTTTTTGCAAATATGACTGCAACTTTTTGAATAAGGTGCCGCAAAAATCTGAATTTTAGATCGCAACAGTAAAAAAAAAAACAACACCAAAAAAAACATCACAACATCCTTCAGCACTTTCTTCAACATCTTCGCTCTGCCTCATTTAATGTTTGCTGGTAGCAAACATTAAATGGAGTTTCTTAAGGCTTTCTTTCAACAAATGGCTTTCTCCCTGCAGGTCTTCCATTAAGGACAAATTTGTGGAGTGCACAACTAATAGTTATCCTCATCAACAGATTCTCCCACCTGCGCTGTGAATCTCTACAGCTTCTTGAAAGCTAACTCGGACCAATCGGATGTGTTTTCCGATGATGGATTGAACTGAAGAACTTTGAGGCGTTCGGAGTCAACCAGTGGTTTTGAAAGCTTTAAAAGTCTTTTTTTTTTTTCCAACATGTCTATGGGTACACGGAATAAAATAATACATACTCACAGTGTGGTATGAAAAAAACAAAAAACAAAACTAATTTCTCATAACGGCTTTCAAAGATTTATAATTGATTTGCCGCTTCTAAAAATTGTTTCAACATGTTTCGCCCAGTTGGCAAAGTAGGCCCTTTCTTCACATCTCCCGGCTTCTGCGCTACATCAAGTTGTGACGCTGTCAAGGCAACAGCTTGTGAGTCATTTGCTGATAAATTATATAATGTAATAACTAATTCAAAGAGTTTGCCGGTTTTGATGTGGCACAACAAGAAATCCTGCTGGAAACATAGAGAGCCTGTGTTTGTAGTGAAACATTTGGGGCGTGCTCGGGATTCCACAGGCTTGCAGTTGAAAAGAAGCTGAATATGAGTTATTTAATAAGCCACGTTTGATTGGCATTAAGAATACTTTGGCACAAAAAGATAAGTAATTGGAAGACGTTATGAAGCTTTGAGTGTAATGTCAGTCAGAGACGGTGTCATTGAGTTTAGTTACATTTCAACACTATATTGCATTTGGTTGTATTAATGTAGGTCTATTTTAGCTTACAGTGGACTGAAGCAGATAATGTGGTTGACATTAAAATAATGCTTAGTTGATATACAAATGGATTAAGTTTCACCTTCACTCAAGTAAAGTAAATTCAAAATAAGTTCAGTTGTCATATATGAGTAAATATGAAAGGTGCAGAAAGACCCCAAGCTGGAATATCGAACCAAGGACTTGGAAGGGCTGGAGGAAGCTAAGAAAAGTTTCAAATACTAGTCAGTTTTGACCCCAAAACCTTACGAAAGCTGAACACGGATCCAATTTTTCAGTGTCACAGTGAGTTCAGGCTTACATACAATTCAAAAGCAGAATGGCTTCACCAGAACCGAATTTAGTCTCAAAATAAATCTGATAGAAAGACCGTGAGGTGACCTGAAGACGGCTGTGGTTAAAAGATATTCTCACAATCTGATCGATTTGGAAAACTTTTGCCGAAAAAATGGGCAAATAATACTAAGACGAGACACAGGACGCTGATAGACTGCTACCAAAGAAGACTCGAACGCTAAACTATAATCAGAATGTGAAATCATGAGAAATACTTTGACTAGAAAAAGAAGAGAAAGATATTTTTCCATTTATTTTATATTTTTTTCTGGCTATGCACATTTTTTTTTTTTTTTAAATCTGCTGTCATTCTAACCCTTAAATAGATGAATTTAGCTTCTCTCAGTTGACATTTGGCCTCACTCAGAATAAGTGTGAAATTGACTCAACTTCAAGTTTATTTACACAAATTTTGTGTCAGAAAGGAGTTTAAAAATCGCTTCTGAAGGATTTCACACAAACCTTTTGACTCTGCTGAAGCACATTCACTCCAGTTGCGAAAGCTCTATTTAAATTTAAGTAGGCCGACTCTGAAATATTAAGTCGCCATTTTTTTAAAACTCTGTGACAAGTACATTCAGCAAATTGGGAGGCAAATTTGGCCTGAATTAATTAAAACGCACAGTACAGTTGTTCAGAGTCGGCAGAACCAGCTGGTACCTGACAGTCACCGCAATGGATCAACGTGAAATTCCTCTCAGCCTCCTAAATCCTGGCAAACATTAAAAATAGCAGTGCCACTCCCTCAGGTGAATGCAAATTGGGTCGAATTAAGCGTTTGCCTCATTAGCTGGAAAACGTCTTACCTTGTTCACAGTTGACGCCCTTGTAGGCCGGGCTGCATATGCAAATCCCCTGGATGCAGTTGCCGTGGTTGGAGCAGGTGGGGTCGATGCATTGACCTTCCTCCACGTTACACTCCGCCCCCTTCCAGCCTGGCAGGCACACGCACCTCCCCTTCTCGTACATCCCGTTCCCGCTGCACAACACCGGGCACGAATCTGCAACGGAGCAAAGCGGGGTTACTGGTAGGGGCTCCGTGGGGTATGCTATTGCTAACCCACGCGCAGTGTATTAGCCGCGAGGCCGCGTTGACCTAGCATGAGTGGGGCTACGCTCTCTATCTCAGGTAGTGCAAGGGATTCAGCAAATCCTTGAGCAGCCTGTCTTTCCCTCTCCTTCCACCTATACACACACACACACACTCGAGCTTTATCCCTCACGCTGTTTCAATTTACTCAAGCGCCACCTGAGCCTGGCTACCACGGCAACGCGGGAATCGTGGAAAATCCTCCCCGACGTCCCCCGCGCTCGTTCTGAGCAGGCCGTGAAAACAATCGTGAAAACGGAAGATTAGGGAGGAGAGCATTAGGCGTTTTATAGGACGGGGGTGGAAAAAGGAGAGTTTCTCCATGCAAAGACAGAGTGGCGTGTGGCTAATGTAATGGCGGCCAGCTGGAGGCCTCTGACACTCTGGCTTATTTACAAACACTGTGCAGTTTGTGAATTTTAAAGAAAAGTGAATTATTATTATTTTTATTTTTGTCATTTGTGGTAAATATATTATAAAAGTAAAAATTTGATTTATACCTCGTGGCACTTCCTTACAATTAGATGCGCTCATTTCTATTTCATGTTCTATTTTGTTGTTCCTTACTTATTACGTTTTTTTTAATTGAAATTCACAATTATTTTATTACTAAAAACATCTCAAAACGTGTTCATTATTAATTCCACAAGCCATCACCATTCCTGTGTTATCCCCTTACCTGTCAAGTCTCCCGTTTTTTCCGGGAAACTACTGAATTTTACCTACTGAATTTTACCTATTGTATTTTAGTTACTGTATTTTACCTATTGTATTTTACCTGTTGTATTTTAGTTACTGTATTTTCCCTATTGTATTTTACCTATTGTATTTTATCTATTGTATTATAGTTACTGTATTTTCCCTATTGTATTTTACCTATTGTATTTTACCTGTTGTATTTTAGTTACTGTATTTTCCCTATTGTATTTTACCTATTGTATTTTATCTATTGTATTATAGTTACTGTATTTTCCCTATTGTATTTTACCTATTGTATTTATTTACTGCGTTTTACCTGTTGTATTTTACACCCTCTTCCCCTCTCTCACTTTAGCTTCTCTCCCTCCCCTCCTTTACGGTAGTAATACCCTCGGTGACGTTACTGTGTGGTAATTAACATATCGGTTACTTTGACACATTTTCTGAATGGACTTACGGGATTTTTAGCTTTAGTTGTTGTAGTTTTTCTGACCCGTCCCGTCTCGTATAAACTCACTTCCGGCTAGCAGAAATGCTATTTATAACCTCGGTGGAGAGGGGCGGGGGGAAGGAGGACTGAGGGATTTCATTGGATAAGCCCAATGTCCGTCAATGAAATCAACCAATGGGTTGTCGCGGTCGATAAAAATTATATTTGATGTATATTTTTTTGTTAAATTCTGTAGTCCTGTCAGCCACTCCTACCCTGGACAGAAGTTCAAACTGAATGGAGCTTTTTATCTATTTATTTATTGTACTGTTCAAATTGTCAACACCACAGTGGTGGTTATACTTTTTTACCCGCATTTGTCCAGTGGCAGGTGCTAATTTCCACCCCTGAGATAAGTAGATTTCTTCTGCTCAAAATAGCAGAAGCAATCTTATGATTTTTGAACAATAACAATATTTGTTGTTAATATGTTGCTAAGAGATGAGCGCGTCTTCTGGTAATGAAGTGCCACGAAGTAAACATCTGATTTTTAATTTTGCAATATTTTCCAACTGCAAATTTCATGTCTGTGCAGATAAGCAGTATTTCAAAGGAGCTTATATTTTATAAACAATAATATTAGTTATTATTTTGGTGTTAAGAAATGAGCGTTTTTTTCTGGTAGTGAACTGCCACGAAATATAAATCAAATTTTTGCTTTTATATTTACCACCAATGGAAAGAGAAAAAAAAACATTTTCACTTTTCTGCAAAATTCACTAACTGCACAATTTTTAAGTAGCAACAGTCACTGCTCAGGACTTCATATGTAAAAAGAGGAGCATCCAAACCATCGTTTTTTCTTTCTTTCTTGTTCTGGGGATCATTTGTAATTAATAGCCTGTGCATTCATCCTCAGGAGCGTGTTTTATATGTTTGTTTGATCCTTTGTTAAATCTCAGCCTCCACTGGATAATAAATCCAGGCCTTGCTTTTTTATTTTATTTTATTTTTTTTTTTACAACCCCAGCTCAAAACCCGGTTTCTAGGCTTCTGAGCAGAGGACTGTACACTGTAGCACAAACAAATGAGCAAAGACAAGAGTCGGGGAATGAATAAATTATGAGCGTAAATAAATCATGGAAAGTGATAATCATATCACCTGTTTGTGTGCTGCGAGACAGACAACCAGGATAATTCAGCATGAGACAGAATGTCCCAGAGAGGGAAAAGTTGAAAGATAAAACAACAAAAAGCTGGGAAGACAGAGACAACAAGATAGAGAATGGAGGAAGGAGGTGTTAGGAGTATAGAGAAAATGACAAAAAACAAAAAGAAACACCTCAGAAAATCACAGTGTAGCTCTGGCATGTGACTATCCCACATACAGTAAGCGTTCTATTAATAGCTGTCATTCAAATAGAGGCCCAGGTTCAAATGACCGATAGTGATATGTAGCGGGCAGAAACAAACTGCGGTTGGCCGGCGGTAAAGGCCAGATGATGAAATGATGATTACTGTAAGTGCAATGCATCTTGCAGATATTTCCCACCAAAGTTGGGGGAACCACAGGGTATTTAGAAGTTTTTTAAAGTTAAATCTCTCTGCTGGAGAAACAGCAGGGTTCAAGCAGAAAAGCAGATGGTAAATGAGGTACTAAAAGCAGATTCAAAAGTAGAAACCAGTGCCATTGCAGTACTCCCATAATGGTTTGAGGGTGATTGGTTTACACCGAGCAGAGCGAACTTCACGGCTCTTTCTTTAATCCGAGTGCTTGGTTTTATGCCGACTGGAATGCTGTTGGGTAGCGCTTTACAGGAGTTACGCAATCTAGTAGCTTGAGATGTTTGGGTCATTACAATGCCATCAAAGATCTTGTCAAAGGGAAATATGTCTTATGAAGCTGTTAGCATGGGAATTAAAGTTTAGATTACTAGCTCAAGCACGACCTGAACCCAAGGCAAAATTTAGACAGGGTCAAGCCAGAATTATCTGCTTGGTGACAGGGCTGGGGTCAGGCTTCAAGTCTGAAAACCACATGAGAATGCAGGATATAAAGTCTTGTTAATCTACTGGTTATAGCCTAAATAGAGGAGTAGATAGTTTAACCTGTTGAGGAAATAAACAAAGCTAGAATGTGGAAGTTCATTAGACCATTAGACTCCATAGTGCTTCTATGGAGTGTGATAGAAGCACATACTCCATGCTGTGCTTCTATCAATCACACATCCCAGATGATTTGCACTTTGCTCACCCTGCGGTCACAACAAAGCAACAAAATAGAGCTAGAAGACGTTAGACAAACGCTAAAAACAGGAGAAGTTACACTGCATAAACAGTCTAAACACTTAAGCAGTAAAATCTTTATTAAAATAACATAGGCTTGGGCCTAAACTATTAGTTAATCAGTCAGACTCGGGTTGGGTTGAATTTTCTAGGTCTGACCTAAACACTAATGTGACTTCATCTCACAAAGAAAGTCTTTTACATGCCTGTGTATATTCTCAGTGATCCATTGTTGTTTACTTCAACAGGCTTAAAGGGAAAAGTCTGATTGCCTTCAATTGAAGCCTGTTGAGGTAAAGGCTTTAACACATTTTTTTTTTGTAATGCAAATCCAACCTTGTTGTTTTTAATTTGTGTGGCAAAAAAAACAAACAACCAAAGCATTTATTTACCCAGAAGGTTTTAAAGTGGACTAGCGGACGACTTATCGCATAAATAATAATGGTATAATAATTCATAATCCCTGCGCATCCATGGGTAAAAAATAGTCCCTTGGAGTGTAGTTGATTCTTTCTTGTTGAATAATAGATGTTTTGGAATCAACCGGGGCTCTCATGAAATGAGAAAAACAAAGAACAGAATGGACAGGCGGCAGCAACTGAGCCTGCTTTTGTCCGAGCTCTGCTGGCCGCCTTCACCGGTCGATGCCTCTTACCTTTGGCGCAGTCAGGGCCCAAGAACCCAGCGAAGCAGTGACAGTGTCCAGCCACGCACTCTCCGTTCCCGTTGCAGTCCGTGGAGCAGCCATCCATGGAATCTGCACAAACACACACGAGGACGCGCACGCCGTCAGAAATCGACCGGAGAAAAAGGGCAAAAATTGCACATGCGACTGCATAAGCTGGCATGGCTCTCATGGTTTATTGAATGAAAGATCTGATAAGCAATGGATGGCTCCCCAGACACAGGGCTTGTATTAGATTAGTCTGATCCAGCTGCTATCGCTCTCTGGGGAGCGGCCAAGCACTCACTTACACTCAGTACCACAAAGCACATTAAACTGCATTACAGGTTGGAAAAGCACCGCACGCAAATTTACAAACATCAAGACCTAATCAACAGGCCGTTTACCGGCGCCTAGTTTAAAACGAGGCTGAACAAAATGGAGAAAGTAAAAAATCAAGCGTTCCCAGTGCAGGAGCAATGGGTGATGCTGCGGTTGTCGCCGCAGCATCGGCAGCAGCATTGGCGGCAGCATTGGCGGCGGCCGCTCCCTGGGCCTGCTAGAGATCAATGTGCTGCTTGTTTCCACTAGTGTTTCGTCTCATCTGCTGGGCGTGAGTTTCATCATATCTTTCTGTGGGCTATACGTGTTTCATCACGCTCCTCAATCGAACTTGAATTAACCGCCCCTTTCTTCTGCTGTTCCTGTGTTCTCCCATTGATACGTCCATCATGTCAGACTGCGTTCTCTGGGAACCGGCAGCGCTGCAAAGATGGATAAAGAGGTGGGTGTGGGGCGGGTTGAGCCCTTTTATGCTTTCGGAGCGTTATATAAGCCTGCTGAGCTCTGTCAGCTCCAGCTCCAGATGCAGGATTTTTTTTTTTTTATTTTTGGTGGAGAAGCTCCCTAGAAGGCTTGCCGAGTTGGAGGATTTGAACTTTTTCTGCTGGTTGTCATGACTTTGGCAAGCTCTATCTAAGCTAGATAGAGTAATTAAAAGGGGTGTCTGGGATGTCATCTCTCTTATTCGGCCCCCGTGCCGTCCCGCTCGCTCGGGCTCCCGTGAACCAGTGTTGCCGACTCAAACCGCCGCAGTCCCCGCTGGCTCGCCCGCGTTCTTTGCGGGGTAATGACAAATCCTTTCGGCGCACGCGCACGCATGCATTTACAAACACACGCGAGTTAGTACTGCAGGCGCGCGTGACACATGCTAATGAGACAGGCCCCAGTAGCCCGGCAGCGCGGCGTTATCCTCCAGAGCGGAGCATCGCTGCAGAAACCAAAGTCATTTTCACCTCCATCACCTGTCATTGTCAGGCTGATGGAGAGAAGGAGTGCCAATCATCTGTTCTCCCACACATTCAGGAGGACTCATGTTTGTTTCTGGGACTCTGACTCTTTCTCTTTCAGAAAAAAAAAATATATATATATACTATATTCGCATATTCCAGTCTTGCATTTGGCACCTGACACACACAACGAGTAAGAAAAAACAAAAACTTATCTGCAAGGTCATAGAGTTCCTTTTAATTCATTTGATACAAGCAGGGCCATGAGGTGATGGGTTATAACAATGATATAGGCTCTGTATCTTTCAGGTCAGTGTCCTGACCATAAAAGAAAAATAAAAAACTCCAGGCAATTAAGAGCTAATATATGAAAAGCCGTGTCTCTGTATGTTGCAGTACAGTGGGTGAGTCAGTGTGTGCTTTCATAGAGCATCAACTCTGTTCTTTCCACTGACTAAACGCGTTCCAGTTAGAAATCACTCATGCCATAAGTTATTCAAGTTAAATGCTATTATAAAATGGGTGCTTCCAGCCAAGGGACCTGATTGGTCAAATAAGCATTCCGATTGTACTTTATGAGCCTGTAAAGTTTCAGCCATGCTTTATGACCCTTGGGGCTTTATGAATTTATGAAACAGTGAATGCGCTGCCAAGCTAACTAGAAATATCAAGGCGTGCTGATGATCTTTTTTTTTCCTCTTTCTGTTTTTTCTTTTTGTTTGTCATGTATTATGCTGAAGGCTCCGGCTGGTTCACATCATGTCAGACGTCTGCTTAAGAGATTTGTTGCGTTTTGTTGCTATAGACGATGTGAAAAAGCTGGGCGAGGTGAGCAATTTTAGGCAAATTAATCACGATGCAGAAAACAGAACTCTGTCTGGGTAAATTTGGAGAGAACGCGGTGAGATTGCAGAAATCATCGCGCTTTCGCGGTTTACCTGCAAATGTCAGCAGGCGCTTTAGTGGAAAGCAATTGCTCCATTTATGGTCAAAAATATGTTTGAAAATACCATTTAAAACATTATCTTCAAATTTGCAACCAGGGAATATTTTATTCTTTTTCTGTTTTTTCTTTTGTTTGTTTGTTTGTTTTTTACATGTCTAGTATTCTTATTCTGGATGAACACTTCAATTGTCACTGCAAGAAATAAAAACCTTTAAACAACCATAGAAGATTAATTCATAATAAAAACATGTTTATTACAGAGATTATGACAAAACTTTACATAAGAAATTAGATATCCAGTTATTGTTCCTGTTTATGCACCAACTAGCTTTAGGTACAGCATATGTAGCTGTGACAGGGAGATAGAAAACTGTAATCCGTAATGAAGGGTGAAGTTCAGCACCTTTTACTGGATGTACACTGATGCAGGGAATAAGTTGTTACCAGAGAGAAGTCGGTGAGATTGCAGAAATCATTAAGGCAAAGTTTTTTCGCGCCTTGCCTCCAAATGTCAGAAGCAAAGGCGGGAGGAAATGAGGCATTAGTAGCAGCAGTTACTGTCGTTATGGTCAAAAATATGTGGGGGAAATGTCATCGATAATTAAATCGTTGAATTCAACACTGTCCAAATCCATGAACCTTTTAATCTCTTTTTACCGGATAACATTCCCGCCCCCCAAAGTATTAGCAACATACTTTTCGCTGCTGTAGTAGCTTGTTAGAGGAGATAAATCACAAAATTGGGTGGTAAATAACACTTTGGTGACTACTAAAAGAGAACTGAGTTGGGTCATTGTTGAATAAAACAATTCAAGCTTTATATAAAAGGATAAAATACCTCTTACTTAGCATCTTTGACCACTTCCATTCACTAAGGGAAAATATTCTTCCTCTGCTTAACTTTAGCTGCACTAAGGTCCTTGAATCAACACTATTGCCCCCCCATGTGTAAAGAAAAAAAATGACTTGCAACAGTGACCCAAATCCAGTAGATAAGTTGGAGCCTTTTTCAAATTCATAATTTCAGTTTATTGTTTAGGATTATCAACTAGTCTCAACATTATACTCGGTTGTTTTCTTCAGTTTACAGAGTCAAATGTTTTTGCACGCAGAACTTTTACCCTGTTAATGCAGCCGCTAGCTTTTAAAACTGCAGCAGGGGGCGTGCTGTGGTGGCGCAGGGGTTTAGCACGCCCCACGTTTGGAGGCCTTAGTCCTCGACGCGGACGTCGCGGGTTCGACTCCTGGTCCCAGCGACCTTTGCCGCATGTCTTCCCCCCTCTCCTTATCCCATTCCTGTCAGTCTACTGTCACAAAAAATACAAGCCACTAGCGCCGCAAAAACTCTTCGGAGAAAAAATTGTAAAAAAAAAAAAAAAAACTGCAGCAGAGCTGGCCGCTAAGAGAAGTTAGACCATCCTGAGCACCAGTGAATGGAAACGAGCATCATCAATAAATTTTTTTTTTTCCTTATGTTTTTTTTTTTCCCCTGGAAAATTCAGTATTTTCTTATATGACTGTGAAAGCAAATCTACAGAGAAAGAGCTGAGTATGCGGTATTCACACATCAGCATATTTGAAGGCGTCTGAACGGCATCATTTATTCAGCTCTGTTTTATTTACATAAAGAGAAAGAGAGAGAGAAAAGAAACTAACAGTAACGCTGACAATTTTCTGTCCTGCGCCGCAGCCTTAAGTCAAATAAAAGCAAATTCTATTAAAGTGAGATGGGCCATGTGATAAAGGTCAGCCACCAGCTCAGCAAACTCCTGTCGTTTTTTTTTTTTTATATATATTTTTGCCTTTATCCAGATTTCATAACAGAGGCCATCCGTGTTTTCTTCTGCCGTATACAAACCCCGCTCGTCAATATTCCGGCAGGCGTGTTTAAACATGCATGTATTTGCTATATATTGTGTGTCTCTTTGCCTGCATTCAGCATCGTTTCATGCACTATATTACCGTCGTCGTGTTCTCATATTTTCTTCCTTGTCACAAACTACTCTGGCATTGATTTCATGTTATTTTATTTATTTTCACAGCGGTCTTGAGTCCCCCCACCCCTGCTCTTATTTATACTCTTCTTTTTCTTGTTGGATCCTGTTACTATTTGCTGCGGAAAAGCTCAATTTCCCGACAGAGATCATCTCGTCTCTCTGCGTAAGGCCCGGCTCTCTGGGCTTCAGCGCGCCGCGTCTCTTCATGAGAATTTACTGTACTCCGGCTCGATGGTTTTGATTTTCTGCCACCAAAAACAATGCGGTGTCAGGTTCTGGACCTCGTTAGGGGCATGAATGGTCGGCGAAATGACCTTTGACACTGATCCATGCTCATTGTTTACGTCTTTTGAGCCCAGTCACCTGATTAATAATTGCCAAAGTCATTAGTCGACTGAGCGCCTTCATTTTGAGCCCCTCTCTTGTCATGTCTTTGCTTTCATCGTTATAAAGGAGCAACAAGGTGAAAAGCAAGCGAAAGGTTGCCGCCTCCCCGTTTTAGCTCAGAGTATCCGAATCGAAATCCTCTGGTCTATTCTAGACTATACACACACACGCACAGACACACAACGAACATGTCAACAAATGTTTGACAACTCTGAAATAAAATCTGTGTTTAGCTGTCAGGCTCTGTCAGTCACTGTGACGAGGACTCTGTCTATATGAAGATGAAACATGTCTGCAGTACAATGTTTTTGGCTTCATGGAGCTATTTACTGAAGAGCTTTTAACCTGGAAATTCAAGAGGTTGTTAATACACAACTTTAGCTTAAAAGCTTCAAAAGTGCCTCAGTGAAATACAGTATGTGTTTAAAATACTAAAATATGAAAATAAACATTTAAAAACATTGTTTAAAAAAAAACAACTAATAACTTTTGAGATGGTTGCTCTCGAAACATTGTGCTACTTTAAGGTTTACTGGACAACCAGGTGAAGAAGCAATTACCCTGGTAATTATCCACTTGTCTATATTCAGCCGCATACTCTTGCATTATTCACATCCTTCAATTTACACTCTCATCCGTGCGTGTCATCGCAATGAGCCGCAGTTAGCAAGCCCTGTTATTACTACAGGAGCTGTCCTCCCCTTTTCTATCCGCCGTCTCTCTTGGCATGCCAAACTAACTGGCATAATAGGAAAAGTTTCCCCCACCAAAATGTCAATGAGTTTCAAATCACTCCTTATGTTTTCGCAGAGAGAAACATGGGGGTGGGGGTGACAGGAAAAAGAAAGCCGAGCAGCCTTCGCGGTCTGCAACACACGGAGAGGGAGGGGTCTCACACTCACCTATGGGCGTGCTGTGGAGCAGCACTTGCTCCAGGTTGCGTCCGTCGTTGTAGAGCGCCAGGTGCCACGTGCCGGGGTCCATGTACTCGATGAAGCCGGTTTCCTGCAGGCCGCTCAGCAGCAGGCCCTTTGGGGTTTTGGCGGTGGAGACGGGGTCGGTCAGCGACCTGGGCAGGGCCTTCCCGTCCAGCAGCTTCACGAAGTCAAACTGGAAACGACACATCGACAGGATCACAGCTCTGAGCTGGCAAATCAGATCTTAGTGAAAAGCATTACTATATGTGCTTGTCAAAACTAAGAAAGAGATGACTCACAGGATAGCAATAATCTTAAACTATTGGCCAGGATAATGAAATTAGTAATTATTTGAAAATCTGCAGATATTTACAATTAGAATGTGGAAACCATACACTCTAAAAAGTCTATTTGGGCTGTAGTTCATGTTATGGACTTATTTACATTAATCTCACTTTTAGTGATGACAACTTACTTTTTTGTGTTGAATTAGCTTAAAAGTAAAAAAACCCTTGTAATTTAAAGGAACATTTTACTTTGACTTTAATTGAAGCAGTTTAGTTCAATGCCACGTTTGTATCCTTTCTGACTCCATCACACGAGCTTCACCAGGGACAGATCCTGTACCAACCAGGTGCTGCGGTGGCGCCGGGGTAGAGCTCAACAAACATAAGGAGACCTTAGTCGCAGGCTCAATTCACGGCCTGATGCTGCATGGCTTCCTCCTCTTTCATTACACACTTTCCTGTCTAAATACTTTCAAATAAAGGATGCCTGAGACAAAAAAAACAAAAACTTTAAAAAGCAATCCATTATTAGTTTTTTGGTTTGAAGTAAACTAAAGGATTTGAGTAAGACTGACTTAAATTTGTCAAGTTAAACCAACTTCATAAATTAATTTGGATAATCTTTTCTTTTTTCAATGTAAAATACTTTTGTATTTATCCTATGACATCTCTGGAGACGCTACAGTTTTAAGAGAATGAATCATTTATAGCTGTTACTTAATAACTACATTTAACTCTGAAAATGACAGCAGGAAAGCCATTGTTGAAAGAAAGCCATAAGAAGTCCTGATTGAAATTTGCAACTGGTCAAATAGGGGACACAGCAAACACACCAATCAGATAAGACATAAACTAAACCTTTGGCCAGCTTTGAGTCACATTGTATGTAACCCACAGTGACCATGGTGGTGGACGGAGCCAGAAACAGGTCCGTTTGTTGATCAAAACTAGGTGAAGCTGCATAAAACTTGAGGCTCAGGTGGAGGTTCAACCTTTATCAGGATGATAACGCTAAAGAATGAAACAGGGTGTCGAACTCAAATTTTTGATGTCTCCCTTGAAGTGTAAAAGTTGCAGGGGCCTTAGGCCACGAGGGCCAGGGTTTGACACCTGTATTTTAGATCAAAATGCTGCCTTTCATTTGACACAAATGAAATTAATACCTCAATTTGTAGGTATAAATTGAGAAAATGTGGGGGGGAAAAAAAAATTAACTTTAAGGGTAATAAATACATTTGCAGGGAACAGCAACATAACGGTAAATGAGCATGTCAAAGCCAGGTAAATGGCGCCCATAATGTTTACTGTTAAGAGACAAATTTACAAAGGTACATATATTAGAGACTGTTCATAAATCCTAATTATTATATTAGAAAGCTCAAAACTTAAATGATAAGAAAAAAAAAACTGTCTGTGTCAACCATAAACAGCAAGTTCTGGTTCCATCTTTTAGCTAGCATTTGCTAAGGTGTGATTTTTCTCAAGAAAATTTCACCGCTCTGTTCATATCTTTTCTTCGGAGCCTTTGAAACGCACCTCCACAGATTCGATTTTTCCCCCCCCCCATCATACATTCTCTCCTATTGCCATTAACACCTGTGTGTTTTGCTGAGCGAAATGAACAGTGACATAAGGTGATACAGCTAAGACGTGTCTTTTAGTCAGTAAATGAAGAACAAATTGGCATGCCGCTAAAGCTTTGCCAGGTTTAGTGACATGTCAGCATGATTCCTTTCATTGCGCAGTTGTGAATACACGCGGTACGCAACAGAGCCGGGTTAAAAGATCACAAGCTCACATCGCTCGGGTTCACCGCCGCCTCTGGATTTTAAATATAGACCGGTGGAGGTGCGGGGGGCGACAACATTGTAGCAAGTTTCGAGACTTGACGGATTCAACTCGGTGTCCTCCCTCCAGAACATGACATACATCGCAAGACTCCCCATTTCATGCATCTAAACTGTTCTGTTCTTCTTTCTCTCCCTGCTCAAGTCTCTCCACCAGCAGCAGCAGCTCCCTCTTGCCATCTATCCATCGCTCAGTCCTCCTTGAAGTAGCAAAGCCCTCACTGAGTCTCATTCCCCTTGAGGGCTCTGTGTCACGCGAATGTCAAAAACGGCTAATTAGAGCTCTTCATGCAGACAAGAGCAGGAAAGCACTGATGTTAAAAAGCAGATGACTCAGAGTGAGACGCATCCTTTGTCTCTTTACGTGCTTGTTACATGGCACAACACCAGCCGTGTACAGCGTCTCTCTCTCTCTCTCTGTGTGTATGTAAGCTTAGAAGCAGAGAAATAATCGTTTTGTTGGAAAAACAATAACAACCACGCTTCTTAAGACAGCTTGGAAAAATATTTCTGTCCTATGGGGACAATATTCTTTTTTTTTCCTCTTTTGTTTTTTTGCAGTAGGCAAACAGCAATATGCAACATTACAGCCTACATCTGATGAGATTAGGACCCACTGGCTGATTACTCTACTGAGCCTGATTAAAAATAACAATAAAAAGTGGGTTTTCCATCATCTCTTACGCTGCGTTTTAACACAGCTGAAGTCACAATTTAATTGTTCTCATTTGCATATTCGCTGTGTCTGTTGTCAAAACAAGTTGGAAACGGTGATTTGTTCGCGGCTCTTAACTGTTACCTGTTTAAACAGGCAGGTAACAATTCACGCTCCGCTGGATTGCTGTATCAATCAACCCGTTATTGTGTTCTCACAAATTCAGCCGACAGAATCGCATAAATACAGTTTATGGACACCTGTCTGACTGCAAATCAATATTTTTAAGAGCGAGAAACAAACTGATTTGAATCCTCAATGGGAGATGGGATTCCTGGCGTAATATTGCAAGAAGTAGGCAATGAATTGCACTAAAGGAAGCAAAACAAAATGACAGTTTTGATACCTACAACGCCCTTGCCAAGGAAAAAAAAAACAAAAAAAACCCCCTTCATCCCCCACACCCTCCTATTTGAAATACTTCATTGTGAGAACTGGATTGAGTTCTTTTAACCCTCCTGTTATGTTCATTTCTGAGGTACAGCAATAATGTTTGTGGGTCAATTTGACCCGCAACATAGCAGGAGTGTTTAGGCACCCAATCCAAGGCCAGACAAAGGGAGGACGAACATGGGAGGAAAGGCGCAATGCGGCCCATCTGAATGAGCAGCACTCTACAAAAAGGAGCGATCCCTACCTGAGTGTGTGTGGGCGGGATGTTCCTGCGACCGTAGACCCCCAGCAGCGCGTTGTGCGACAGCGACAGATTGAACTTGACGTAGGTCGGATGGTGGACGGTCATGTGAAACCTCCAGAAGAGGCCCGGCGGGATCGCCTGACTCTGCTGGGTTCCGACGTCGATCTCGCCACGGTCGATGGCGCGGCCCCTCACCCATTTCTCTGCAGGTGAAAGAAGGAGAGGAAGAAGAAGGGGAAAAAAAGCACAGGTGAAACACTTTAGTCACATGCTGGAGATTTATCAAGGTGGACATGGAGTTCTATTCAAGATCACTGGGAGCAATTAATAACCAACCTAATGTCCTATAACAGCGGCGAGATCAGCAGCACAGCTAATTAAGTGAAATTGAATAGATCTCCAAATGACTAAGCGAGAGTCAAAAAAAGAAGACGAAGAAAAAAAAACATCTTTTCAAGGAAGTAGGCTTTGGCAGTCCTTTGGATACACTGTGCATGAAGATGAACTGCTTTAGAAAGCCAGGGTTGGGGTCTGAAAGCTCTCTACCGGGGCTTTGTCGTGCGCTATATTAGCATCTGCTAACAAGAAAGACTGATGTGTGCGTCAGGATGTGTGTGTGTCAAAGAAAAGAGGAAACTGGGGATCAGAAGAAAAAAAAAAAGTGAGGAGGGCACGCACACACACGCGGCCACATGCATTCACAAACAGACCAACGGTGCACAGATAGTGTCTTGAGTGAAAGCCTGTCTTTGTGTGTGGAGAGAATAGGGTCTATCCGGCAGTCCCGCCGGCCATCAGCTCCTCTTCTCTCTCTACATAAAGCCTTTATCAAGGCCCAGTCCTGAGTCTTTTGTGTACGCGGGAGGGTGGGGGGGACAACTCTCTTTGTGCTGGCCTTTATGGAGAGCTATATCTCTGCTTCTAAACTAAGATGGAGGAAATATGTTGACAGAGGGGAGCCAGCCAATCGTTACCACCACAAAGGCAGAAGAACAGTTAGGGGCAGATTCATGGACGAGTCTGCCCGCTCTCAATCCATAACGCCTGCAGCTCCACCACTCCATTATGGCGACACCGTGCACACCTACAGGCCAACAGGCATATATCACATGTCCTGTCATGCTGAGAGAGGGAGCTAAGAGTGCAGGTCTGGGAGGAACTTTTAGCTATGCTGGAAGTGGCTTAAGGAAGGGCGCCGTGCGTTTGACTTCTGTTCCGCCCTCCGTTTGGCTCACATGTGGAAGGGGGTCCAGAAGTCTTAATGGAATTTCATCACCTCAAACATACTTATAAAGTCTCCACGGCGGCTGCAGAGTGCTACAGTGCATTATATAACAACACATCAAAACAACAGCTGAGCAATGCCAACGACCATGACACCCAGACTCCAGCAGCAGATAGCTTTAGGAGATTTTTTGATCCAGTAAATAACAAAGCTTTAACGTACACCAGATTACCAGATGACAGCAGCGGGATTTCATGAATTGATTACAAGAGCTTGTGAAATAATGTGAAACACAACAGAGCAAGCAGAAAACCCTCCCAAGGCGATAATGTTATTGTAAATTATACATTTATGATATCTGTAAATGAAACACACAGATATAGTAGTTCCAACTCTTCCTGCTCAGTACAAACTGCCTGTGTTAATTATGGACGTCTGGGAAAACATTGGTTGATCAGAAACTAAATCCAACAACATTTGAAGACTCAAACACTTTTGCAAACATCACCAACCCTCTTAATATTGCAGCAGTTTGAGCCACAGCAGTAGGTATTCTCGCAACACCCCAGGCCCCAGAGGAAGATGCCTTGTGGACATTTCTTCCTGTGTAAAGGGAGTCATTTCTCTCCACTATTGCTGTGTGTTTGCTCCTTTTAACGTTGCATAATCAACTGAATCTTAGCATAATGTTTCATAACTGGATGATGTCTTTAATTTGACTTGAATCTATTTATACTAGACCATACTACACTACACCACACTATACTATACTATACTAGACCATACTACACTACACCATACTATAGTAAACGATGCAATACCATACCACACTACACCACACCACACTATACTATACTATACTAGACCATACTACACTACACTATGCTATTCTATACTACACTGTGCCAAGCTAAACTATGCTATACTACACTGAACTGCATTATACTATACCACACTATGCTATGCTATACTATGCTATACTGTGCTATACTATGCTATGCTATACTATGCTATGCTATACTATACTATGCTATACTATGCTATGCTTTATTGTACTATGCCAAACTACACTATACTGCAGGCTGCGCGACGCTGTTCTATGCTATGCTGTACTGTACTGCACTACACTATTTTGCGCTATACTATACTATGCTATACTACACCACACTACACAACACTATACTATATACTATACCAGGGGTGGGCAATCCTGGTCCTCGAGTGCCGGTGTCCTGCAACTCTTAGATGTTTCCCTGGTCCAACACACCTGAATCCAATACCTGAATCACCTCCTCAGTGCAGTCAGGTTCTCCTGAATCCTGCTAATGGCCTCATTATTTGACTCAGGTGTGTTAAAGTAGAGATACATCTAAAAGTTGCAGGAGACCGGCACTCGAGGACCAGGA
>CAEFZX010015781.1:0-38536 GCA_903066825.1 Alfaro cultratus | reverse complement strand
TATGGTACCTGTTAGTGTCTAGAATTTACAGGGTTTCCGTTACGCGCAATGACCCTCAGTCACTCGCTGTTTTACTTCCGGCACGGGGCTCCGTACACCTCTCACGGAATTTCGAGCAGGGACTCCGTCGTATGTTTGTCTTCCAGTAGAAACCCTTGACTATAAAGGATGCTATGACTTACCCTTAGATATCTTCTCTTATTATCTGCACTAGTACCTTTTAAAACAATATGTATATGTGAGTAACTCAGATAACGCTCAATACAGTACAACGCAATGCTATACTGTTTTGCCCACAGGACAAGTTGCACAGACCATGAGAAGTTCATTATGAGCTTGCTTTGCAGCTTGATGTTTACACCCTAGGACAATTATACATGATTATCCAATGCATACAAAGACAAAACAAAGCCTAAAGGAGATCGGTGAATGGGAAGGTGGGCAACTAATTAATAGAGCCTTTTCACAGAAAGAAAGTGTGTCTGTGTCACACATACTATGTGTGTGTGTGTGTGTGTGTGTGTGTGTGTGTGTGTGTGCTTGAGGGAGACTCTGTAGAGATACTTATTGGTGGTTGCTGGATGGTTGCACATTTTAATTCCCTGCACATCTCACAGATAAGGCTGCCGTCTTGGGACTCCTGACACTTTCTTATCTTTGGAATTATTGCCAATTACTGAGATAATTTCCACCCAGGTTTTGGCCCAACAATTCACCTGATCTTATTATTGGAACAATGTGAAGAATGCATAAAGTTTTGGTTGGTCAAGATGGGTTTCCCAAGTACACACACAGAAAGGAGAAAAAAAAAAACCATGGAAAACATAGAGGCGGGGAAACGACTGAGAGCACCACATGGTAATAACATGTGTAGGCAAAGAGGTGTATCCAACAATGACTTAGAGTTAGGAAGCACAAAGCTAAAATCAAGTAATTACATGTATGGCAAAAATATAAAAATCCAAAACAACCAAAAACAAAACCACACCCACACACAACCTGATCCTCTAAAAGGTTTGTGTATATATAAAAAAAAAAAAACAACATGTACAAACGCAAACAGAATTGCGAAAGCAAAATGAGGAGAGTCGCAGGTGCAATGAATTTAGTGTGTCTGCCTTCATGAATATGCAAAACATATGCTGATCATCAGAAAGTGTAAAGTACTGGGGGGAGGATAGGCAAAAGTAATGACCTCCCACCTGCAATGACAGTTATTAAACCAGATTGCTAGATGCTGTATTTGCATCTATATTTTTAAAAGTTGGTGTGAACTGGCATTCAAAGAAATATGAGTTTGGTTTGCCCATGACTGAAGTCATTGCTTGCTTTAAAATACATAAAATAACTTGTACACTAAGCACTAAGTTACATGAATTGTATTATTATTATTATTATTATTATGATTACACATCCAATATAATGACTTTCTACTTCATTTTTCTTTAATGTCTACTCTGCTCTCCAACATTCTCCATGATGACAGCCAGTGACTCAAGCAAATTCCTCATTTAAATACGATGGTCTGCACCACTGTTGCTCCTGTAATCAATTCCGTGGTGAATATTTGTAGATTGTGTGCAACGCACCCACTTACTGATTCTCTCCAGGTACTCCGACTTCCTCATAAAAAGGGGATGCTTCCTTAAGAAACAGAGATTAGAGAAGCTAGGTAGTCTACCTAGCCAATAGGAAGAGAACCGACATGAGGAGGAGACTGCTAAGCTGTGCAGCGTGAGAGTCCGTGTTGTTTAAGGCGGCAAAAAATACTAGATACGAACTCGAAACAAACCCTTTTGCAAATAGAATTGCCTTTTATCATCCAAAGTCTGACCTGGAAGCAGTGAAGAGAGTAAACAGACTGAACCGCAAATGAAAGTTCATCTCGTTTTCCGTTCAGCTGAAGGTAAAGACTTAAATAGAGTATATTCTTACTTTATTCACTACGAAAGTTCATATTATTGAGGTTAAAGAATGAAAAATTTGCCTTGTTACATTATCTAGTGTCCCACGTGTCCGGACTGAGAGCCACCATATTGTTGTCCCAAATGTGTTGTATTGAGATTGGTGAGTATATTATGTGCCCTTAATTTGGGTTTTTGTTCTGTTTTTCACATTGTTATTGAATAATAGCTTTTATCCTTTATCTGAACTATTGAGTTATTTAAATGTAAACTTTTACTGATTTTGGGTAAAATGTAATGTTTAATATTGTATTTGGAAAATGAGTTTTGCAATTAACAAAAAAGTGAATTGATAATGCTGTGAAATACTGCATTAAGGTAAAAGAGAATTGTTTTATTGCAAATTTGAGCAATTTAATGACAAATTGATGTCAGATATGATGTCTACAGAAACCTTATTTATGGATTAAAGCTAGAACAGCTTAATAATTCTTAATAATAATCCTAAAGTTAAAGCATTCCTCCTGTGACATTGATGGCGAGCCTTCCCACCTGGACTTGGAGGAAGAACTGGGTTCCTTCTTTTCCATTTGGAGTCCTGCTGCACCCTGCGGTGGGGTAGGCCTGTATCACTCACATCTTCACACACAGTTGGTTATGTGTGAGACCACATTTTTCATTCCTATTGTTTCATCCGGGAATTTTGGACATTACCTTTTGGACAAGTTTTATTTTGGGACATTATAACAAACTGCTGTGTAGGAAATTCTCCTCATGTGAATGGTGTTGAGTTGAATCTGAAATGGAACTGAATTTGATTAATTTCTTTATCATGGTTTAGAATTCAGATTACCAGGGTGCACCAAAAATATTTAAAACTGCGAATTAGCTCTTGGCCGAGTATTACTACTGTTTTATGTATTTCATTATGTGTAATCTTATTTTCATAATTGAGTCTTGTACAACTGTCTATCCATTTTATGGTTTATTTCACTAATGCTAGTTTGTGCTTTAAATTCATCCAACTGCCTTTGTGTCTCATCTAAACACCCCACTTTGCTCCGATAGCCGAACTTATTGCCCCATTCATTTAAAATATATACTACTCTTCACTACTGTGTTACACTCTCACAGTCCAAAAGCTTCACTATTAGGTTAATTGGTCTTTCTAAATCCTCCTTCAGTGTGAATCTGTCTCTGTGTTGCCCTGCGATGGACTGGCAACCTGCCCAGGAGGTACCTCGCCTCTCACCTGCTGACTGCTGGAGAAAGCCACCAGCACTCCTTGCGACCCTTTAAGGATAAGCGTGTTTACGACTGACGCCAACTTACTGCACGTTCTTGTTTTTCTTCACGCTCCTTATTTGGAATTTTATCAGGCCAACACTGTTTTCTTCGCAAGTTTAAGGCATTCAGCTCACTGTAGTTGGTTTGCGCCTCCCTCTCCTCCCCCATGTTTGGAGTTTGTGATCCTTCAATAGTCTTAGTTTTTAGGTTTTGGATCCAGTTCAGTGATTAAAAGAAATCTGCCAAAACAACTGAACGTCAAATCCTTTTAGAATCTGTGTAGACTGAAGAGTTGTGTAGCATGACCCCAGCTTATGCGTATGCAACCTTGTCAGTGTGAAGAAAGTAAAAATAAAATTCTCTGAATAGTTCATTAATTATTCTGGTGGCTGGAAAAATAGAAATAATTTTAGTAATCCTAATTGACCCAAAACAGAAAAAAGCTTAGTTTCATTTAATATAAGGCTTTGAAAAAAGTGGTTATTTGTTTTTGATATAATGTATGCAAATATCTGTATTCAGCCATGTTGGGATGTTGATTACTGGAACAGGGAACAGGTGGGTGATTAGCAAAAAGGCTGCGGCTGGGAATGAGCCAGGAATGGGAAACTGAGAAAGGTGAATGGAGAAAAGACACAAGGCCAGTACAGGAATAAGGTAAACCATACATTAATTGAAACATTACCCAACATGAACATGTGATAACAATAGAAATCAGAAGAGTTTCCTCTTTGTCAAAATTTGTCAAAAGGTGAGGAAGTCAATGCACAGGGTGTAGGGGAGATTCCACAAACCTTTTCCAACCCTGAAAGCTGATGACAACCACTTCAACCATGTGACTGATATGAATGCATCAGTGGCTTCGGTGAAAAGACAGAGTCTAAAATAGCTTCGTCAATTAACTGGTAGAATATGGCACATTTCAGGCTGTGTGTTTGTATGATTTCTAACAGTTTATATTTCAATATTTAACATTTATGTGGCCAAAAGTTATTATAACAAACTCTGATCCATGTGTAATTGACCTCATCCTGTTGGCAAATACTTTGCTCTCCATTTAATAAGAATCTCCTCCCACACCTCCGCATCATCACTGCTTTCCAGGTGATGTTCCTGCTGACTGTTAAAGTATTCACTTCCAAAATAACACAAATTGAAGATAAAGGTAACCAACTCAGATGCCTTTAACTTGTGACAAAAATGTGTGCTTTATGTTCCCGAGCAGCTGTATGTTACATTTGATCATGACTTGGAAATCTTGTGCTTTTTTCTCTTTACCTCTGGATATTTGGCAGCTGGAAAGAAGCTTCACTAACACCAAAAGGGCACAAAAGTACAGGTGAGAGATAATGTTGCACTGTCAGGCTGCTCTCCTCAGAGCTGCATTGAGTTCTTGGTTGAATAAAACCGATCAATAAACAGATGTACGACAAGCCACTTTTATTATATTTACTGTTTTGTGGTGTTCTCCAGACTCCTGCTTTCTTAGACAGGGAACGCAGGCTCTGTGAATGGATTTTTCAATTACATAAATTGATTAGGGATGTGCAGAAAACACTTTCTAATTACATTTTAATTTATTTTAATTTTACAAAAGAGGTTCCCATAGACAAAAGTTTGATCTTACTTTAAAAGATTATTTCACTTTCCTGTGAGAACTTGCCTGATTAAAAATAAAGTGCTAAAGATTTTAAGTCCAGCCATCTGGGTTGAAATTTTCCTGTTTTCAAACGCAGCGTGGTCCACTGCCTTGAATGACTTTTGGGGGAAAAAATAGTGTTAATGGTGTTAATAGTGTTATTGAGGTGCATGATTTCACTTTTTATTGCAATCCTGTAAAAATAAAAATCTAAATCACTAGTGAATTGGCTTTTATGTACCTGTATTGATTCAGGTGGCAAGTTTTCATTTATGGCTTTGACAGATTTTTGTTTTCATGTCTGTCTTTTCACCTGTCTATTGCAAAGAGAATCTGCAAATATTGTGGTGCATGTGCTTTACCTGATGTAGATATAATAACTTCTGTAGTTAAAGTCCAGGTCACTGTAAGTCCTTCTAGCATCACTGAGTGCCCCTCATGAAGGCAAGTGCAATATTAAATTACTTAAGTGCCCATTTACATCTTAAGGAAAATAAAGAAAAAGATTGCAAATGGATTTATTCAGACAGTCCTATTCCCTTCATCGGAATGAAATCTGACATGAGGTGAAACGATGAAGTGATTACGTTGATTACATATTAAATTTTTCATGCAGAGACACGCAGTTTCTTACTGTTTTTATATATACTGAATTAATTAAGTCTTTTGTAATATATTAGCTTTGAAGTAACAGTACTTGCGCTGTGCTTTCAGTTTTTTCTGAGTTGTAACTCTAGCTCACAATTAGGGTGAAGTGCTACTGGGTCACTTAAGAGTCCTATTGCTTCATCCAATAACTTATTTTGTACATACGGCTCTGTAGGTCACAGTTCAATAACAGCAGTTATAGGGGGATCGTTTTTTTTTTAAAATTTTTATTATTATTATTGATTATTCTACTAAAAAGACTCCACTTTACTCTTTAGGTTTTTGTTATCCACATGGCATTGTTCTATCACCATCTGTAAGAAAATCAGTCTGTGAATGGATTTAGCATGAACACATCCAATTTCCCTAAGTAATGCCTCTGTGTGTTTTAAGATGGAGAGCATTTCAATGCATTGTACCTCTATAACTTGTACTTAAATGTACACCTCATGGTGTCTGTTACAGCCCACTCATCTATGCGCTGGAATCCGTCCTTCATTACGTGATTGCACCCGGGGCCCAGCATAAGGAGTTTACGTCAGCAGCCAGAACACCTGTGACTAACCACGTCTTTCACTGCACTCTTCCCTTTTTATCTTTTAATGTCAAACTGCTCCCAAAATACGCCCACGCACCACCACCGCTTACTCTGTGCAGAAAAAAAGGACTATTATTCATGCTGTACTTTGCTGTGGCGTAACAACAAAGCAACAAAGGAGGCAGTGAAGTCAAGCAGTTTATGATTTGCATTTATAAGGGAAAGGAAAACAATTTAATAACAGTGTGCTTAGCTATTTACTGAACAAATGAACAACAAGGCAACTCATTAAGGCAGATATAATGTAAATATCCAAGTTATCTCAAAGTTTTGTTCCTCTTTATATCAGTTTCTTAACTTGACAGCCTATTATTAGACTATTTTAAAGATAAAGCTGCAATAACAACATTTGTGTTATTGGTAAAGCTTGGTAAAACTTGGTCTGAAAAACTGGAATTCATTTCACAAGAATATCCATTTAAGATTAGCAGAATACAGCGACATGAATTTGTTTATGATCAACACATCAAACTAAAACAAAACAAATATCATTTTCTACAGTTTCCTGTAATCAGCAGCTGTTTGCTCATCATCACTTTTTGTATAATCACAACGCATTCAACCATTGCCCTTTCATGATTATAACACATAGATATTTTTATGGAAAGGGTTTGACAACTGCAGACAATTATGAAATTTTGCCTCAAATCAGAAAAGGCCTGTGTGTTTGTATTTGGGTTCAAAGTAATTAGATTAGACATAAACTGAACGTGTTATTCAGAAGATTCGCTTCCTGATGTAATGTCTGCGATCACACCAGCTGACAGCTTTGCCTGGACCTGGGACAAGATAACCCACAAAATGCTGTAACTAGTAGGACATTTATCAATGTTCACAGTTTTAAGGCATGATTCATCTTGAACACACAGGCAAACAATTCTTTTCATAATTTTGTTTTGTAAAATGAAAACCATGTATAATTTTCCTCATATGCACAATTATGTGTTGGTCTACAACAATCTCACTAAAACATGTTGGAGTTTATGTTTGCAATGGGTCAAAATATGATAATGTGAGTAGGAATACTTTGGAAAGGTGCTATGAAAGCTGAAAAGAAGACAAAAGCTAGTTTGAACTGCGTTAAAATTGGATCAAATTTGATTTGCTATTTTATTGATTGTGAATCTATGCTGAACTCGAAAGCAATGATGACAATTGAATGAAGGGAGATAAACTGTACAATAAATGTTTCAGTTTTGCATCTGATTATATTTTCTTGTGTCACTCAGTGAATGCTCTTTTCTTTGAATGAATGACAAAGAAAACGGTGCAAAGCATCATTCGGTGGTCCTTCCATCTATTCGGTGAATGCTCTGTGAATTAAAATGAATCACATCATATCTAAAATCAGGTGACACGAATCTCACTAGAAACATGAGTCCTCTGATACACACTTTGGTGTCATCTTAGGCGGCCAATTATAAGTCAGTACCATAAGCTAGAACTTAATGCTTTATGCTTCAAAGAGCAATGCATTGACCTCTTAAAAAGTCAAGTCTAAGGGAAAGTGGTAAAAGCATTGCATCATAACAGGTTTGGCCCGATAGAGCGCTCGAGGCCATCTATTGCTCATCCAGAGAAAGCCATTACACAGAGAGGGTCACAGAAATACTGTCTGTGGACCTTTAACAATGTTGAGCACTGCAAGAAATCTGCAGAAAGGGAACTATTTTCTTGAAGTAGATTTTTTTATATATACATGTATAAAAATGAAAGGACATAAATGTAGAGCAGTGTAAAAGAAATTTTAAGATCAGCAATATTTCCTTTGCAATGTGCTATTTCACATCATTACGTTTCAAGTGTGCAGTCGAAACCATTCATTTAATAAACACCAAACCATTTTTTCTATTATAATCATCAAACATTTAATCAAAACTAAACCATCTGATTGGTAATCAGGATTACCAATATTATTCCTGGCTGCTAAATTCCAGGAATTATGGCCTTATTTAGTAAACTTTTAACAATGAATGTTTTTATTGTTACTTTTAAAATAATGGTTACAAAACCAACAATTTCAGAAAGTCCAGTTGGTGAGGTTCTGATTTATTCACATTTGAGTTGAATGAAGAGACACACTCTATCAGAAGAGAGTACAAGTGTCCTTCCTTTGTAAAGTTCCAGATGCCTGAATATGCCATAATCATCTAACAGGCCAGTATAAATGCTTAGGAAAGTCCCGCCATCATTCAGGATGAAGACCTGCCTTATGTCTTAGAGATGAATGTGCCCTTATGCTAAATGTATATGAAACAATCCCAAAAAATAAAAAACCTCAAGACTTTGTGTAGATGTTGGTGCTTAAGAAGGTGAAAATGACATGGACTGAAGGTCAACTCAGAAAAAAAAACTCTCTTCTCCAAAATCGATATTAAGCACGTCATTTTACTAATGTACCCTGGGTAAAAAAAAACAACTTGATTTGTGTAGATGTGTCTTGAGGTCAAATTAAAGTAGAATATGTTTGGGCATAATGAGCATTATTGTTACATTTAGAGAGTAAATGGGGGAACATTCAGATCTGACATCATCCCAGCTGTTAATTGTAGGGATGTCAGCCTCAGGTTTTATGCATGTGTTGCTTGTGCATTTCACAAAACATATGGCATCATCAGTGCAAAACATTTTGTGAAAATACTAAAGCACATCCCTACATATCAACCGGGAAGTTCAAGCTTGAACACAATAGGGTCTTCCTAAAGGGTAATTATCCTTAGGAAGGATAATTATTTGCACGTCTCCAAATTACTTACAAAGGCCAACAAAGCCAGTGCTTTGGTGTCGCCATCACAAAGCCCTGATTTAATTTGCATAGAAATTTTTTGAGCAGAGCTGAAATGCTCACAAGAACATTTTATGCTCTCAATTTTTAGAAAATGATAAAAAAAAAAATAATCTTGATTCAGCAAAGTGATCAAAATTAGGAATGGTTTACTCTGATTACATGTTAGAGAGAAAAAAAATGTCTTGTGCCACAACATATGTAAATAAATGGCTTTCAAGCATAAAAAACATACTTCAGAAAAATATTTAAGTTTTTTTCTCTTACAACAGAGAGCATTTTTATGCATGAAGCAAAAAAAAGTATAGCCCATACCGGTGAGTAGATCTACAGAGATTTGTCTAAATGAAGTGCAATAGACTAACTCTCACAGCAGCATAATGAGAAGCTTCTGCTTTACATGTCAGGAAATTGTTCTCAATTCAACAAGATGATGTATCCTCTCCGATAGCTCTGAAGTGATCTTCACATGCTGACGCACAGATAGGACCTAATGACTCAAAGAGTGCTACTCTCCACCTAAAATGAAACTGTTCATGCTGAGAGGGGCAAACGGTAAAAGAGAAAAAAAAAAATGAAGACAAAGGTCTTTGTTTAAAGCTCCAACCACAACTTCCAAGCCTTGCTATGCTCTTTGTGTGGAGAACTAGGTTTAGACACCGAGGCAACATTACATTGGTTTAATTGGAAGATTAGCTCAAATTGTTTGTTATTGACTGGCTGTTAACTTCCCCATTTTCACCTCATTAACTGATAAAACACTGCATTGCTGCACATAATGTTTTGTTGAAAAGCTAAAAGAATGTTCACTTAAGGTAAACAAATTCCTTATGTGTTTATGCTGTACAAAACGCACTCCGAATATTTCTCCTGCAGTAATGTGGGGAAACATAATATTTAATAATCTGTGATATTAGTTTGCCTGAATTCATGCTTTGTAGTTTTCTCTTAGCTCAGATGTGGAAATTTCAAAAAAACACTGCCTCTTCTGATTTTACCTGCGCAGTTGAGCAAACCAGTGATCGTTCCTGCTTTCCCCGGAGCTGATGGAGAATATGCAAAGCAGCTCAGGTTGCACTCTGCAGAAACCATAAATTTCCTGCAAACAACTGAGAGGAGCTCATAAGGGCTGTGATTAGGAAATGAAGTGCTGTTGTTGCAAAGCTGTGCACCACCACATCCCTTCTGCCTCCTCAGCATTCCTGTCACGTGTTCTGTCACGTCACGCTTTTACACATTCCCATGAAAACGGAGATCATCAAAGGCAGCTGCACTGAACCACTGAGGCTCAGCACTAATTTTAACAAACAGACACAGGAACGACTTTCACACTTCTGTTTGTTGATATTCCAGGCAGCTGAAAGCAGCAAAAGATTCTGCATCCCAGCGAACGCTGAAGGTTGAGGGGAACATTGATCAGTGGCAGCCGAGCGGGTCATCCCCTAACGCTGCATCAATACGTCAAAGTTGCCCTTTTCCTCAGCACAATCCCAGTTGTGACTGCAGATTGCTTGGCTTTTAAAATGTACGACTACTGACAAAAATATTGAGCTATAAAGAAAAAATTCAGAGAGGTGATAATTTAAGTGGAAACCTGAACCCTTAAAGTGAAGAGATCTATTGCACCATGTGGAGCATTTTGCTAAAACAGTTTAAATCCACTTGTTAGCTCAGAGAAAGGGTGACCGTAAATCTATGTTGGCTTATTCTTAGTGGTTAGTGAAATGCTATAATAAAACACTTGAACAATAGATGAAGGACTGAATTCATGACCTGGCGTTCTCAAACAGCAAGCCTTGCACTGAATGAACACAGACAGCTTCTTGCCAAATTGTCAGGATTTTGTAAAATGCTTGAACTTCAAGTTGAAATCCTTACCTGGGCTTGTAATAAATTATGAAATAAAAATGAAAAGAATAATAAAAATTAATAAACTACTTAGAAGAAAATAAGAATAATAACCAATAAAATGATGCTGTGATATTACAGATTACTGCAAATATGTATGATTAAGAAACAAAGTTTTCTTTTGAGGAATTGGGATTGATTGATTTAACTCTGAAAGGTAATGAATAGCTGTTGCTATGTGTTCAAATAAGCAGTACTTAATGAAAAGATGAAGGGAAAATAAAATGTTTTAAATAAAGTAATGTATTTTTAAAATACCAGAACTACAAAAATCAATAACCTTTTGAACAATTGATGGACTATCAAGATGGTACCTTAAACCAGATATAGACTCACAATTTGATAATCCATCCTCAAGCTTATTTTCAGATGGGATTTCTATAAAATCCCATCTGAAAATCCCTGAAGTGAGTATGCAAACAACAGACCCTTATTTAATTTTGGATCCAAGGTTTCTTCGAAGACGCATTCTTTTACTCAGTGAGGAAAAGGATTTCACACGCATGTGTCCAGACTGCGGCGGCCACAGATAATAAAAAAAAAACAAAAAACAGCAACACTGCTGCTATCCCGAGTTTTGTTGTGCTATGACGTTGCATGCATTTACACTGTGACTCCTCTCTGCATTGACATTCTGGTATTTAGACATTTTCACCATTGTCTTGTCTTCTGTGTGTAGTTTAATCCTTTTTGTTCCTCTCCTGGCTTGACCCAAACTTAGAATCTCTAACATGACTTGAAAGCTGATGTTCTCCATCCAATCTGACTAAATCTGAGCAATTTTCCATCCACTTTTACAATTATGTACTACTTTGTGTTAGTCTGCCACATAACATCCTAATAAAATACACTGAAGGTTGTGGTAAAAACATGTTCAGAGTCTATCAGTACTTTTACTTTTAGGTCATTTAGCCATGTAAAATTCATGCATGTTACATCATATTCTGGTAAAAGTACAGAAGCGTATATAATTCTAAGCTATATTTAGTTAAAATGTAAAAGTACTCCTTTTGCAGGCAACGTGACTGACGTTCTGTAATATATTACCTCATTAATATTGATGCAACAGTGAATAAGGAGCAATTTTTAACTGGTTTCCATGGGATTAGCTAGTATTGTGTGATAGATTCCAATAGGAGTGTTTGTCCCATTTAAAAATGCATCACCACTCTATGATACATAAGGATTATTTATCAATTGACTGTTATCTGATGGCAGATCTTTTCCAGCTAATTTTAATGTTTAGTTTTTGGTGTGAGCTGAAATATTTGCCTAACAGTTGAAATAGTAGCCTCATATTACCATACATCATCAATCACTGTCTGAAGGGATAATCACAGTATTTGTAAGGGGAAGAATGGCTTCGTTTTGGGGGCATTCGGTACTTTCAGATAAATAGATTTTCTCCGCACAATGAGATTTTGTGTTCTCACTGCATTTATATCACAGCTTAGCCTTGCAGCCTCCTGTGAGAGCCCAAACCCGAGGCAGTTAGTCACATTAGAGCTGCCTCCTTCATGCATCACAATGTGGTGGACCTGTCAGCTGATGGCAGCGATGTTTTTTTTTTTTTTAACACTCACCTTTCCCCCCCTCAAGTTATCAGAAAAAGAGCCCTCACTCAAAGAGGCCCTGAAGCTGCCAGTCGAAGAGTGATGGGTGTTGAACACAGAGTGTTTGTGTGTGGGTGTGTGAATGCTTCTCTTTTTTTTTTTTTATCTTGTGTTACTTCTGCCGCATTTTGTCCTTGTATCTCTCATGAAGTCTCATCCTTACTGCTGTGGCGTGCTCAAGTCCTCCTTTCCAAGCAGCTTGAGACAATTTAGGTAAAACAGTGGAGATTAAATGCAGATTTGAAGTTTCTTCCTTTTCAAAATCAGCCTTCGCTCAAGCAGCTGCGATATCTCTGCACTTCCCCATCTTAGCCGACTTCAAACTTTGCAGCAAAAACTGTTTGAGTAGATGGTGAGTCCTCGAAGATTCCCGGGTTCTAACAGCTTTCACAGAGGCTGTAAAAATAGAAACCGTCACAAATTCATTAATCATTTAGCTGTGCATGACTCCCAATCAGCTGGGCCCTGACTGTAACTGTGCAGCAAGTATTCCCCAGGTTCAAGCGGGACTGGGAGCATAATCGCAGGAGGCAGCTTTGTCCTCACAGCCACATTCAATGCTTTGATTGTTATCTGAAAAGAAACATCTGTTGAAGCCACAAGTTTTATGTCATAAGAGACTCCAGCTTTTGGCTCAGTGAAAAATCTACTTAGCGCTTGTACTCAGACAGGCACTCGCACAAGCAGATAACAAATACGGATCAGAAACCAGCTGAAGCAGGAACACAGGGACTGCATGTCAGTTTCTCCTTGATCCTGAGACAATCTGCAACCTGAGGAGCCGCTTCAAAGAAATCATGTGACTTTCTCAGAAATTCAGAGTTCCCCTCTGGGTGGATGCTATCCTTTTAGTCTTCTCCTGAATCATAAATTATCAAAATGTTTTAGGATTTTCCTTTCTAAAAGCTATGGAATAAAGAAAAAAATATTAAAAATATTGGGCACCAGAAGCAGGAGAGACAGGAGGACCTTTTAGTACAAGTCTTATTAATGCTTGAAAAATAAGCCTCCAGTCACTAGGTGGCAGCAGTGCTCAAAATAATCAACATGCATCCTGTTTAATCCAGTTGGAGAAGTAGCACACTGGTGTGCAGTACTGGGAACTTTGGTATCAATCCAATACCAAATAAACACAGGGCAATTATCACCGATGCCAATTTTCATACCAATACCAAAAAGTGTTTTTAATTAACCAACTAGAATATTAAACAATGTAGCAGAAAACAAATAAAACACCCTTTTACCTTCTACTATACCCATTGTTTATGAAATAAGTCAGCAACTGTAATCTGAATATAACCTAAATAAGAACACTATCTTTTCTTCAAAAGCCATATTAATATTTGGAAACACTGCAAAAGTATGAAATCCAGCTCTCAAATTGAAATATATAAGCTCTTGATATTTGGCATTTTAATTCCTGTAGGTGCTGGTATGAACTCTGAGCAAATTTTAGTAATTTGCTTGACATATGGGAGAGAAACTGAAAACAAAAGTACTGACCTCATCATGTTTGTCGTTTTTCTTTTGTTTGTCTAATATTTGTCCGTTATTGCATTTTGTTCCCCTTGTTGCTGAAACGTGCTGTACAAATAACCTTGCATTATTTAGATTTGCAAAGCCAGCAAATCTCTGTCAGATGGGAAAACCTGCAGGAATGTATGTAAGTGCAGCATGTGATATACAGCAAGGCTCCTGGGCTTCTGCAGGAGACCGAGCTGATTTATTGTGTGCCAGACTGATGAGCCTGTGAGCCACACAGTTATTGGCCACACTTGGCATGAGGGAGAGGGATTACAGCTTTTAGCCGGGAGAAGCACCTTTGCCCAGTGAGACGTTTGGCAAAAGGCGGACTGGCCACATGTTCAGGTTCCAGCCTCAAATTGGCAAATAGGTTTATGAAGCCGTCAGCTGCCAACACACACTTTAGACACCAGTGATGTTTCATATAACACTGTAAAAAAGAGATTGTGGACCAAAGTAAATATTAAAAATTTTATCAAGCATAGTAGTTTTTAAATTCAATGTTTAAAAATGGGGGAATTCTAAAACACAACAAAAAAGAAATAAAAAAAATGCTTCCTTGTGTAAAGAATATTTCTTACCTAAACATTTCAGCAAGTTGTTTTGTTCCAGGAACAGTCATGTCTTCCCTTCATCATGTGCCAGTTGTTTGGATGGATTACATTATTGAGGTTTGGAAACTATCATAAGGGTTTAGAAAGATTTGGTACTGAATGAATAGTAAAATTTGTATCCAGCTTTAACTAGTTAAACAATGTTGCAAAATTGCAACCAAGTTGTGCTTCTTAAAGCTGAGTTAATAATTGACAATCACCAACATAATTATCCCAGTAATGTTCTGAATACCAATCTGTCAGAATGCAAACTTTATTATGTTTTCATTAAGGTTGCATGCTTTAATAAGAAACCAGTTCTTGTTTTGTTAACATTAACATGGAAAACAAAAATCCCAGATGAAATGGCCTTAATATATAGTTAGAATTTAACAAACACAATTAAATACAATTTTAAAAGCATATAAATTTCACTTGTTAGGTATTGTTTTACCTTACAGACTCATGTAATTTCTAAAAATAAATACTGATTGAAACCTACTACACTAAAATATAAGAAAATAATTGCACCACTTTGGTGATTAACAGTTTGTTTTATCAGTGAATGCTGTTAAAGTTACACTGTTGTTTAAAAACAGACTGACAGAAAACTAGTTAGACAACAGACTGGATTGACCAAGACATTTAAACCTTAAATTCATTATGATCTTCCTCCATTGTCAATTTGTTTCTCATCATTGCTGTTCAGACACATTGTGAAAATTGAACCAATCTAAAAAAAAAATAAAACTGCGAATGCCAGTAGACCAGATGGACACTCAGCTCAACTATATTTGGATCACTGTAGTGGCTGCCCTCACAAATGCAAATTTTCTAATTCTGTGTTTCCTCTGTCTTCATTCAGCTTGAATGGTCTGCAAATACACAACTTAAAAAGAAAAGCAGGCAGGCCCAAATTCAGCACACCATGGCAGCATTAAACATTTACCTCCAGATCCAGATTTGGTTTTGTTATAGATTGTAGCTTCTGATGAGCATTCAGTTTAGCTGAATCAGATTGGTCCATTTGAAAGTGCTTTGCACCTGTTTAAATTATGCATCTGTCATTGTCTACTGGTTGTGAGTTTCTTTAGATCAAAGCATTATGTGTTTTTTTGTTGTTTTTTTTTACTTGGGGCTGGTTTGGATAGGGTAGTTTTTTTCCCCCCCTAACAAATTAAATCATCATTTAAAATCTGCCTTTTGTATTCAATTTGGCTGCATTTGTCTGATTTTAAAATTCACAATAAGCTTAAACTACACTTTTTTTCAATGTGGGATCATTAAACAACAAAGCAACTTTAGCAAATTTCAAAAGTAAAACTGAAATATATTTTCCATAATCCAGTCAAGGTCAAAATTATACACACAGGCTCAAATATTAGATGCACCATAAACACTTGGTTAATTGACTCTTAAGGAGTTGCACTTTACACATTCTTTTGCAATCATCTTCTTGGAAGACTGAGAAGAGTTCATTTAAATTGGATGTTTTCCTGTCAAACACTCGTCTGTTAAAATTGGTCCACAAATCTTCAATATGGCTCTGGTTCATCTATTTTAAATTTTGAGTTGTGCTTGAGATCATTGTTCTTTTGGAGCACCCAACTATAGCCAAATGCCAACCCACACTCAGAGAAACACAGATTGATTAGGGTGTTCAAAAAACACTGTAACCTCAAGGTTCAAGCCTGGCAGCAACTACAGACTCAAACACCAGCATCACAGTGCACTGTCAGACGTAGCTTGCATTAGCATTGATTTTGAGAGAGATCGCTAGTAAACCAACCCTTATAAATGAACTCTTCCATTTCTGCTAAAAAAAAAAAGACAAATATCCAGATAGATTGATCCCTAAAGCTTGTTAATGGTTAAAAAAGCATATGGTTAAGATGTTGTTTTGTCAATGACATGTCCATACATCAGTGGATACAATTTTGTCTTCCTGTATACTTCTGACAAAGTAACTTTTGAAGTTCACGGAAGTTGTTTGATCATTTCATCTGGAAATAAACAACAACAACAACAACAAAAAAAAAACATTCAAATGCATTGACAAAAAACAAACAAACAAAAAAAAACCTAGAGCATAACTTTTAGATGACAGCACAGCTATAGATCATCAAAATCTGATCTACATTGTTTCCAGAATAATGTTTTCAGCTCAAAAATCTTTATAGTAATGCTGGAAAAAGTCAGATAGAAAAACTGAGAGAATCCTTTTATCTCCAGGGGGAAAACCATACAAAAATAATAATGCTGACTAAAGCAGATAACTGTCATAAAAGTGATACTTCGCACATTGAGAGGCTTTACTGTCTCCGCTAGGTAACACTTCTACAGAGTGCAGAAATGTATTATTATCACTCAAGGAATTATTTGCCTTCATAATGACGAAAGAATGCATTTATGAATGGAGAGATATTTTAATATGTATTTTTTGTATGTCTTATTGACTGGCTATGCAGCGCTGGTGGCGTCTCTTTTAGAAGGCGGAAATAATACTGCTGCATTTCTTGGAGACAAAGACAAAACACTGCAGATCAGCTGCTGTGATTGCAGATGCGACAGGATTGAAGGGATTCGGCCCAAATTAGATGCAGTGTTGCAGCAAACTCTGAAAACTGATTACAGTTTACTCATTCAGATTAAAGCTCCATACACATACATCCCAATAGACTTTTGCATGAATAAGTTCTTATTCTAGTTTTCCTCTTTCATTAGTGTGTGCATTATTCATCTTCCATATTTGCTGTTCTCAGTATTGTCAGCATATTTGCTTGGAGCAATTCACTCTGAAATATGACTTGACATAGACAGGATTTACTGTATTCCTTGCAGGACTAATAGGGTATTACCAAAGGGATTTGTTTGACTCCAGACACTTTAGCTTAGACTTGCTGAATGAGACAGGACACTTAAGAAAAAAAAAGGTGCTTCACCACCAGTCCTGTAATTATAAACAAACATGTCCTCAAGGTTTCATCTATAATTAAACAATATAAATAAAGAAGCAAATATTGGCGATACTGCCACACCATGTCTCAGTTGATCATCTGTGATGAATCTGATTGAGTCTGAGAACTCTTAGTGACTTTTAATCATGGCTGTAGTCTCCTAGCAGGTGGTCCAAGTGCCCTTCATTACAGAATGATTCCTCTCCAGAGAATGGACTGCACTGGCTGATGACGACGGCGCCTCCTATTTTACCTGCAGACCATTAATTAACTGGAGGAGCGTTCCATCTCAGCAGTGGCCCTCAGTTGAGATCAGACACAGCCTGTAAAATCCTGGAACAAGATCAATGGTCTTTCTGTTTTTTATAAATCAACATAAAGACATCCTGCCAGGCGGTGACAACCAGCTAATGTCAAGAGGGAGAACGTATTAGTGAGAGATGACCCTGCTTTCTGCATGACTCCACCTCAGGGTACTTGAATTTTTAAGTCTATTTACTTCTCAGTAGGTCCACAGTCTGCTCACCACTGGAAAGTGGTGGAAGATCTTTAAGCCTTTTACTTACCGACTAAAATCTGGAGTTTGGGATACATTTGACTTCAGACTGAATGCTAGAACACACTGACATTAAATATGTAGTGTATGATCAGAGTCTCTTTTTGAACTCACTGAGATAAATATGTTGAACCAGAAGCAACCCTGCACAACTGCTTGGTTTCACATCACAAACCAGGCTGAAACACATGTAAACACCACAGGGTTGTTCATTATTGCCTCAATTATAGAAGTTCGGATCCCTTAGACAGTTTCACACTTTGTCATGTTACAACCACCGTTGCCACTGTAACCTTGAAAAAGTAATCTAAGTAATGATTACTGATTAATCCTTTAAAAAGTAAGTTACTTTGCTGATTGCTTGACTTCAAAAGTAATTAAGTTACATTACAAGTTACTTTAATAGATACTTTGAGCAGCTGCCAACAACAAACCTAAAAATAACAGCTGGTTTTTGCCAATACTCACTTTATAGGAAGTGCATTTTTAACAGTAACTAATGATAGGAAGTATGACTCTTTGAATCGACTCCAAAATGCAGTTCAAAGGATAAAGTTTTGAAATTAAATATAGTTCTATAAACATTTAGAGAAACTTGTTTTTATATCTGTAATTCACAGAAAAGGTTTCATGATTTGCATTAAGTAAAGTTAATATTCATAATATATAAAATTTTTAACAATATAAATGTCAAATACCCAAGTGTTTAACATATTAATTCTGCAGCTGGCACCATGACCTGATCCTGGAAAAGCGGCTTCCAGGATCAGGAATGTGATCAAAATAAAAGGAAAATGTAACAAATAGTAGAGAAAAAATGGACATGAGAAACTTTGGCAGAAGTAAAGATCCTCTTCTGCACCATTAAATGTAATAATTAAAGCATTAGTAGTAAACAACACTCAAGCATAATCAATAAGGAGCAACAAGCAAGAAAACCCCCCCAGAAAGGAGCACACCATTAACCGTCTGATCATATATAATGTCGATGGTCCAGACCTTCTCTCCTGCCGCATGAAAACTGTGTGTGTCACATTCAGGTCACACACAGTCTGCTGCCCTGACTTATGATTAAAAAAAAAAAAATCAGCAAATGGCCTGGCATGCTGTTTACCCACACGTCCACCTTTGTATGTATTTGCTAAATATGTAAATATAATTTTAAATCGAATAAAAATAATACTAGCAGTTTCAGTGTGTGCAAAGCAGCGAGAACAACTTTCACAAACTGACTCGAGTCCCATTGTTAAAGGTAAAGAATCACTTTGGTCGTGAACGTTGGATCACTAACTGCAACGTCAGCGATGTTTTTCTGATATTTCAAGTTTAACTTAAGACCTGATAGATGAACAAATTAGTTGGAAGTCACATATAAACCAAAGTATCGAGACACTTGGCTGTATTATATAAACAGATTCTGAATAGGAAAAAAAACTCTACATATACTTTGCTTTCTAATATTTCCATATTTAAGCTACTATGCTGAGGTGTGAAGAAATAACTATTAAAGTGTCATTTGTCCTCTATTTAATCTGCAAAGTAGCAGAATAAAAAAACTCACAGTGTTTAGCATCAAAACTGGTAAAACATGTGGATTGTCTAGAATTATAAATTATACAAAATGTATTTGAACCCAAACACAATCTACACACATTTCTTTTCACATAAATCTTATATTATATTTAGTGGTATCACAGTAAATGAGGCCAAAAACAAATGCGACCCACACCTTTTAGATTTTCAGTACAAAACAAAAACAAATCTTAAAAACTGCACTGAAGTCTGAGGTTGAACAAGATATGAAAAAAAGTCAAGGAGCAGGAATATTTGTGCAAATACCGTAAAAGCTCTAATAATATGAATATAAATATGTAAAAGAGTAGTAAGAGTAGTAAATCAGTCATTAAAGTGAACTGTTCTTTCATTGTGGGAACTGTTCTAGTCAGAAACTTTGGGTTCTCTTTCATCTCTGGAGATATATTTTTACAAATGGATTTGCTTGTCCTTCGTCTTTGACGAGATAAACACCCTTTATTATTTTCATTGTGAATTTCAATACTGAAGGTAATAATGTGCAGGAATTAATAGGGAAATGTATATAATGTGGATCATTGTGAATTTTGTTTAAGCTGAAAAATTGAGACCTGCAATCACAAATTAAATTCTTCTGTTAATGACAAAGTACAGTTTAAAGATTCAAACAGCTTTTGACACGATTAAATCTCTTGTGTTGAAGCAGAAAAAACTATGAAATAGTATTTATAATTCTCTGTTAATCAGATGACACTTTATTCCCCTATCTTAGACTTTTTATAAACTTCATGCTTGTGATTATTTCTCTTTGCTGCAAGGAATCTTTGTCAGACACAAAAGGTTGATTTCATACCGATAAGACTGGAACCAGATCCTCTCTTCATCAGACTAATTCACTCTGATTAAGTCTTACATTGCCTAAAATTAACTTCCGAATGCATTTCTCCACCTAATGAGGGCAGTGGATTTGGTTGATCATTATTTGTGCTGAAAGAGCATTAGGGAAGGATTTATGTTTAAATAAGTGAAACCAGAACCGATGCTTACATTAATACCCAAGACCAAAACCCTGGATGTAAAGACTGTATACGTCTAATTTGTTTTGGAGGAGACTATGTTTATATGCTTATATTTGTTAGGCATTGCTTTTATACATAGGTGTTAGAGGTGGAGACTGAATTAAACACCTGAATATATATTTTAATCTTCCAAGAAGAATAACTGGACAATAAACAGCGTTCTTGCACAGACTAGAGAAAGTCTAGCGTTAGACTAAAGCGTTTTCCAGTTCTGAAAAAATATGGAAGAAAAATTTACAATGAAAAATATTCAATTTCTTGATTTTATTCTCTAGCCCATTCATCAAAATATCCATCCATATGTATATATGTATGTAAATATGTACAGTATATATTGAAAAAGTCAAACAATATATGTCGTAATAATTACAGTTAACATATTTACCAGACTAAATACTTAGTCTATGCTAAATAAAACATCAGTTAATGGAAATCTATCATTTATTCTAGTCAGGTAATATTGCAAAAGTGAGGCATTGCTCAAAACAATGAGGTTGTTCTTTTTAGTCAACCTTCATCCATACTTTGTGTCCATTTTTCTTCTTGGAAACAGAAATTAATCCATTTTCCATTAGTACATCAAAACAAAACTAACTGATTTACAGTACAAGATGGGATGATAAATGTGTATTTCATTGATAAATACACAAAAATCTTAAAATGTTGTCAAATTACAGTTTCATAATATGAACAGATGGAAAAACATTTGCGAAATATCAGTAGACAAGTGGCAGGAGAATTGAAGTCAAGACGGATGTTTTGGTTCAAATCAATCGTTCACGCACAGCGGAGTGCTATTTGCAAGAGGACACATTCTGCTTAATGTAACATTTAGTATGTCCAATTACATTATAGTTTTGCACAGGGCTGCATCCTTTCCTCTGGGATGTGGAAATGTAGGTGTGGGAGGGTTGGGGGCCCACATGGATTCAGTGAAGCCACTTCTCTATTTTCCTCAGAGTTTGAATGCATTAAAAATTTAAATTAGCCATCCCAGAAGAGAATGAATGTACCTCCACACAATTACAGTGTCAGTGAGGCTTTTATCTGTGTGTTTCAGAGAGTGTGTGTGCATAAGCATCTCTGTGTGCATGAGAAAGGACGGAAAGACTTACAGTAATACAACCTTTTGGCCTGCTTTAATTGAGCATGCTTATGCATGATCACAATCACACATACATACATTTGAATTTTTCTGTACCAGATGATGCTGAAAGTTGCAATCTTATAAAGAGTTTTTGGCTGAAAATTACAGCATTTTGGAGTGGTTTGCAAAAGAAATCATCCATGAAAGCAATCAATCTGATTGAAATCTTCATAGCAGCTTTCAACTACTAATCAGAGCGATTTATCGAGCTGTGTTTGCACATAGATGTGTTGACAGCAGAACTCTGACAACAGAAGCTTTGTGTTTGATTGTGCAGGGGAATCAGACGGTCTGCCGTCACCACGTTGACAGAATTTAGTTTCCACGTCCTCCATTTAATTACACTGGTATGAAAGCACAGATAATACATGTGGAGCAAGCAAAGTTAAAAAGTCCTTCACCATTTCTAATTACTGATAGAAATATAGGAAAAAGTCCAATATTTGTCCAAAATATAAACTTAAAGCAAAAATTCCAAGTTAAATTGTCATATTGAAGATTTGCATATATATGTAGAAAATGTGCCTCCAAATCAACCAAAGATAACCACATACAACCACAATCACTCTCCCATGTATTGTTTACACTGTGCACACAGAAAAAATAACCAAGCATGGCCCAGTTGTTAATGTTGGTAAATGAATCACCATAAGTGATGCAATAAACATCTCTAATTACCTAAAATTACTGTGCACATATCCAAGCACATTTGTGACGCAAAACTCAAACATGCTACATCTTGGTCTGTACATGATGGACCAAATGGTGTCAAAATGGCTCCTGCAACACAAAAACGGTCTTACTCAACCTTCAACAAAACTACTTTTAATTCAGCCGGTGTCAAAGAAGCACTTCTTACAACATACCTTACAGATCTTCCCAGTCCCTGTTTCACATAATCAGGCAACTAAATAACAATTACAAAACTACTGCTTAAAAGTAGATACATTATATATAGAAACACACCTAATTATACTGGGTGCAGAGAATCATTTAAAGACAGCCTTCACTGCCAGGCAGCAGCCTAAAAGAAGCAGTGGATTTTTATCACCTAGGTAAATGAAATAAGACAGAAACAAACTAAATAATAAAAAAGACCCTGCAACAAAATGGCCTCCTAAAACAGCAGAGCTCTGGGAGCATTCCCAGTTGGAGATAAAAGTGTTTCGTCTGTCTTTCTCTAAGTGCCAATACAGGTTTTTTTTCGCTTGTCTACCAGTGAGTAAAGAATGTATATGACCATTGGGATAAAAGAAGCGCAACATCTTGTTCCAGGTTGTCTCAAAGATTTCATAACGCCTTAGAAATGTATGAAATGTATGCATGTCATAATTGTTTGATTTAAATAAATCATCTCGGCAGAATTTGTTATTCCAAACCAGTTCTAGTTAATTATCCTGGTTGGAGCTCGTAGGAAAAAAAAAGCTAAATTCAAATTTGTAAATATAGATCTTTTAAAAAAAGAAAAAGTATAAGGCATAAAAATGCAAAGAAAGGTGCCAAAGATAGTGGATGAAAATACAAAAGCTCTTGAACCGTGACCCACCTTAATGATGGTTCACGGTTATCTCAACCTTGCAGCTGAATTTCTTATTGAGGAAAAGTTTTCCCTAGGAAGCAGCTAAAGTCAAGCTAGACTGACCCAGTGGGGGGTGGGGGATTACATTCAGTCTCCATTGTAAATGTTCCAATGGTCTTGATGACCTCCATTGTGCCAAGACACTTCTCCTGAATTCAGAGTGCAATTGATTCTAGGTAAAGATTAAAAAAACAACAAACAAGCAGAAAACTAATCTGATTTTAGAACAAACATAAACAATCCTAAATCCAATACACTGGGAGATCTGTAAAACAAACAAACAAGCAAGCAGGTTAAATTGTAATGCAGAGTGAAGAGTCAGCAGAAAGAATATCAAAGCTTGGATGCACCTAGAAGGGGTAAGGTAAAAGAAATGGATCGTTATCAATATTAAGGATTTATCAAAGGTGTGGCCCGGTATGACAAGATGTTCAAAGGACTGCAGCTCAATAAGAAATCCATTCGTTTTGAAGATGAGATAAAGAGAGCCATGATGGTGTTCCTAAAACAAGGTGAGAGCCTTGTTTTAAAAATGTTTCATTTTGCTAACAGAACACAGAAGATAAATGGTTTTAAAATGAAGTGTCATGTTTTTCAAGTGGCTTGTACCGCACAGAGCTTTACAGCAAAATAACATTTGTTCAATATTTTTGCTTTCTCTTCCAGTAGAATTAAATAAGCAGAGATATTGGGCACTCCTGCATGATTTGCCCATGAGAGGAAATACGCAAGTCATGTCTGAGACAAAACTGGCATATTATTTATCCAAGCAGTGGTGAACAGCAGCTTTGAATTCTGTTGGATTAAACCAATCAGCTTTTTAAATGGGCACAACGTCATCATCCACAAGTGATGAGATGTTGGCTTGTTTGAAAAGGCATTGTTGTTTTAGTCTGATGTTTTGCCATGATGAAGTTCTTCAAGACTTATATGGGTAGATACATAAGCAGACAAATATCAACAGAAAACTGCCTCAATAGTCTAAACTATCTGTTTATTTATTAGAAGGACTTTAGTGGCTGGAAATGTAATCCAACACTTACGTTTCTGAGCTGCTAAGCAAGGTTGCCCACCCATAAGGACTGACTTTTGTAAGAGCTCACCAGCTGATTGGAATAATGATTGGACTCATTATTGTGTGATGTAATAATGAGAGAAAGTCTCTGCAATAACCTGGACATACATACACATAATTACTTGGCAAAAAGTAATGCCAAGAGAGACATCAATTAAGTGTTTAATAGGATGAAGCACTAAAATACAGCACCACTGGTAATTTTGCACTCTTTAGACTTGTTCACACAGCAGGTCTTAGTGCTCAATTCAGATTTTTTTTCTTAGATCTGCTTAGTTTGTATGGATATTGGTAATAATGAAGTACATGCTGTAAAATGTGATCTCTGTGGATGTGGCTAAAAGAGGCTTTACTGTCTTACTTTGAACTACTGTTGTTCACTATCAGCTCACTGTCATTCTGCACAAAGCACACTCCTTAATGCATTGTTGCATCTTCTTCAAAATGAAATAAAAAGGTCTTAACCTTAATAATCATTGGGCTTCAGTATAGAAGAATAAATAAGAATGTAAACACTAAATTGTATTTTATTTAGGTGTTAATCAAATTCAGTGTGTATTTCATAAACTGCTTACATTTAACATCCTATTTCTCAGTTTTATAAAAACATTTGATGGAGACAAAGTCTACAAAAGATAAACAAATTAAATCTCTTCATGACTTTGAAAAACTAGGCATATCCTCACATCCTACTTGACAGCATTAGAAATACTCTGTCAATAGAAACATTCAAATATGTCAGTAGTATTTACAGTATTGATAAGTATTTTCAATTAATCTACATGTTCTTCTATGAGAGAACAGCAGTGATTTTACTAACAGTCGCATTAAAATGTGTAGACTTATCACAACATTTGAACACACCTGTGCATTAATTTTTAGACCTTTGAAGTGAAGGGCTGTATTATGAGGAAAAGCTTTATCTTCGGTTTGTACTGCTTCAGGGAGTGAGCAACGTGCACATCAAAGAACCTCACAGATCTCAGCAGAGAGACTCCAGCACCAGATTGAGAGGAATCCTCAGCCTTATTTACTCCAACAAATCAAAGGTACCAAGAGTTTCCTGTCTGAAAAGCAGCTTTTCTTTGAGGCAACACCGTGCAGCATAGATTTATGTTTTTAATTTGGCTGGTTTTAACTTTCTTATGTTGTAGCACTATTTTAGCAAGATACAATGAAATGTTAGACCAATAAGTGTAATGGCACACAATGGGCCATGTGTTTAATGAATCCACTTAATAATATTAATTAAATATTTAAAGAATTACCAGGTTTAAGATAATTATTACAGATGGTGTTGCAGCCTGTTTTGTTGAAGAACATTTTATGAATGTGTCAAGGGAACAGTAAAAACAATGTGAGCAACAAACCACAGATAAAGATTTCAGTATTTAATGTATGCTAATTTGTTTTACTGCTCACAAATGTATCTTTTCAAAGTTCTGGTGCAAGACTCAGTTAGTAGTATATCACAGAAAAGTGGGTAATCGTCCTCTTAATGTTTTAAAACATCATTAATGTCCAAATTTTAGTGAGTCACCCCAAAATAAAGAATACAAAGTGTCACCGTACAATAATACATCAGCCATATAGTTTAAACACCAAGACAATCTCTTTTATAATTAATAGCAGATCTGTGTAATGTTTTGTGTAAATGATGATTAACAAACAGAAGATTCTGTAAATATACCAAAAACAAAAGTGAAGCGATCTGGCCAGACCCACTTCTGAATAACATACCCACATGCAAGTCAGCAGATTTTTGTTGTAAAATATGTGATAACTTTTATGATAATGATGATTTTCTTCTCATTGAACCTTCCAGCGTAAAAGGCAAAATACCATTGCAGCAATCCATGGTTGTATAAATGGACACAGGATGACAAAAGCATATGATAAAGGTAAAAAAATAGGATTTTGCCATAAAAGTTTATATTGGTGTCATGAAGACAGATGATGTTAATTATGGCGTGTAACAGCCTGAAACAGGTAAATTATGCTGTCACCTCAATTTGGGTGACTGTGCTTTTTATGTTCTGGTGTATTGTCCTGGTGTTTAAGTGCACAATATCTAACTGTGAATGCTCGCAGCATACTTATGAAGTACCGCTGAACTTAAGCCGTGTTTGAAATGCTAACGCAGCTGACTACCCCTCTTACTATGCAGAGAGAGAGTAAACATTTGAAACACTGCTACACATGACTAAAAAAAAAGAAAAACATAAAATAAGTCGTGATTTGAGGAGTTCACCTGATACCTGTCACTTTTCTTGTTTCTTTCTTTCTGGACTTGATTGGTTGTGACATAATGCTTGCAACCTTGGTGGGAAATGTGGGCGCTATGCATAATTTTAAAGGTTAGAGAATAATGTAGTTTTCTGTTTCAAATAGGACATATTTAGAGTAACTTTCCTTTGGTCAGAGCCGAAAACTATTGAACATTATTTGTTCAAGGAATCCTTGTGATCAAAATTAGTGTAAAATACAAGAGTAAAAGGTTTTTTATTAAAATGGTTTTTATTTTGCAGTGGGTTGAATTGCTGAGAAAGCAGCACAGATACCCAACTTCTCTTTCATCTACCTGCTTGTTAAAGTTTATATAAAATATACCATGCGTTTGATCCTCTGAACAGAGAAATCCACCACACACAAAAAACAGTTTTAAATCTTTTGTAGAAAAAAAAAAAGACCAGACATAAAATACTGTCATATCATGCTTCTAGGATTTTATTAAAATCTGTGCCGTGTGAGTCAACCACCAGCAGGGTCACTGAAAGCTTTGATAAAGAGGAGTCTGGAGGAGCTTCACTCTCTGCAGCGGCTGTGGTGGTTCTACTTCACAGAGCCACGTCTGATTTAAGTCTGATGCAATCTTGTGTTTGACAGCTTGTTAGAGAATTCTGCAGAGAACTGTAGCCACAACATATTTAGAGTTTTCACCTGCTAGACAATTAAATATAACAAGAGGCTTTGGAGAGGTTTAGTAATCCCTGAAGAAAGGCCAGATTGTTTTGTTTATTAGACAGCGTAAGCATGTGTCCCTCTGCAAGGAAAAAAAAAATGTAATCAATAGGCTTTTTGTCTGATGGAAGGATGTCAGACAACAGATTGAGTTGATGGAAGTGTTTAAAGGTAAAATCTCAGTTGCTTTGTGGAGTATTTGTGAAAGATTTATGCAGTGTACACTGAAACGTGTTTGCACATATTCAAATAAAAGTCTTAAGCTCTAGTCAATATTCAAAGGCTCTGTTTCCCAGGCATGGATTAAGCCTACTCATATTCAAAAAGCTTGTGCCAGTGAAGATCTTCACTGAATGTTTTTCAGAGAAGATCTTCACTGAATGTTTTTCAGTGAAGGACCGGAACTTAATCCAATCCTTGGAAGCAGATTGAATAACCTAAAAACTGTAAAAATGTTAAGCCTCTAAGGTTATCATTGCAGTGAATGTGGTTCTAAACATATTTTAATCAAGAGGGAGAAAAAGTGTATTGCAGTGGGAGTTTTTATTATGAGATTCTAGACGGAGTTGGATGTAAATGAGTTTATTTATATAAATTCTAAGTATGTAGAAAAAACAAACCACAAGAATGAATCCATGTACAAAATGCGCTTTGCGGTGTGAATGTGTGGTAATAAAAATTAATAAACTCTAAATCGGTGAAGCACTCGGTAATTTTATCTTTCATTTAAAATTAATCCAAAACACAACCCAGCAACTCCAGAAACATGCATGCAGAGAACATGCAACCAGCATAATATGCCACAGTAACATGATGATATTTGTTTTACTAATACCAGACACTAACGGTAGATAGTTCATTTCACGACAGCATGAACTTTAATTTAATTCAGCAAATAGGGACGAGTGGTGCGCCCCTACATGTGCTATAATGTTTGACATGCCACCACCTAAAAATGTCCATAAGTACGTTTTGCATGTAGGGGCATGTTCTTCTTCCAAGTTACCATCTGTCATCTTACAGTAGCCAAAGTATTTCCACATAGCAGATTCTAGATGGGGATGATAGGAGGCGACTTGCCTGAATTTGCAGAACTAGTATCTATGTAGGGCGTAGAGGTCGTGCTGTGAATGTAACTCCACCTTATCTCTGATCAGACATAAAAATAATTGCTTATACAGCAGGAAGAGTATGACAGAAAATTGCAGTGCTTTTGAAACCGTGACTTTTTAACATCACAATATACCTTCAAACCTGTAACCTGCCCATGCCTAATTGTTATTACGGAATGCAACATTACAATGCTGAAAGAAAATGGTTATTAAGCAAACATAATGTTGCTTCATCAGTGAATATTTCAGGAGTTCATCCATGCTAGTGTTACTGGTTGTGCCCACCTCTTTCACAGAGATGGCGTACATCCCCCAAAATGGCTGGTGACCCCGAGTCTTTCACAGGACATTGCATTTTCTCTTTGATGGATGTTCAGCCATATAGTTTTGGCAAGAATATTTTGTAGATGCTGTAGAAAAGCTTTTTGTCAATGAAGGTTCATCGTAATTTATGCATCCCCTTCCCACTTTGTGCTCTGAGGGTTAAATGGTGAATAAACTGAATTTTTCTAGCACTTTTCGAATCTTGTTGACCACTTTAAGTGCTTTTACACTACATTCCAAGTCACCTACTTAAAAACACACTTTACCATGTAAAAGCCCTAGAATATATCAGTAATGAAGGCACAGACATGTTCTTTCCTCTGCTTCGGTGTGCATTGACTGAGTTATGGTAACTTACAATAATACAGAACAAGGACTCTATCATAGTACAACGATATGAAAGTCATAAATAACAGATACAAACTAAACCCATTTACTCCAATACCTAGGATGGATTTTCTACATCCAAATTTTAAACATTAGTAACTTTTTATACACAAAGTAATTAAAATTAATGAACAAAAACTGACATACAAGACTGTAATATCAGTGTTGAAAGATAGACAGTCTATCTTCTGCAAACTGTGTAAACTGCACACCCAAAACCATTGATTAATTTTCATTTTGCCTTTGATATTCAGCATTTCAATTTAACAAAGTACACAGATTAGTATCTAATCAAAGTTTTAACAGATCAGATGAAAAACAACCCAATTATTGGGATTCATTTGGTTTAGCAAAATGTATTCATTTAATTTGCCTTTAAATTGTGACGTTCACTTGAAATTCATGTTACATTTAATCAGTATTGTATAACTGCAGTTGCTGTGTGCTCTACTTCACCCCACAATAATGGTGCATTGAATAATCAAGATGATTTTGTTCCTGTTGACAGCGACCAAGCCTTTGTCTCCTGAACGTTTCTCGACGGTATTAACTTTAGCTGCAATGTTAAAACAATTCTTTACTAAAATATGTGTAGCTGAATTATTTATCTCTGAAGGACTACCTAACTTGATACACGGAGCAGCTACTGTACAAGAAGATTTTAGGTTGTATTTATTTTTTTTGCTTTGCTGTCCTAATTAATCATGTGGGGGCCAAACTACAGACATATTCAATAAATAAAAATATTTGTTTCATTAACTATAGTCACTAAGTGAAACTCATCATATCGATTAATTACACACAGACTGATCTCAAACCTTTGTTTTATATTAATGACGATTTTCAACGTGCAGCTACTGAAAACCTATATTTGATTACAATGTTGTTAGGCCAATTAAAAAAAAAAAAAACTATACAGAAATGTGAGCTCAATGAAAAGCATGTTGAATGTCTGCTTTTTCAAAAGATGCTTTTAATTTAAGCATCATCGAAACACACTTTATAATTTATTTAATATGACTGTGAGCCCTTTGCTTTAAATGTTGTGTCTATAACTAATCAATGCTGTAGATTTGTTATATACATATTCAGGTTTCTTCCAAATAGCTGAGTACCAGCCCAGAAATAAGGTGTGAACTGGGTCTGTATCCAAATCCGGATCAATGTATGACAATTGCCAAGACTTTATATTCAACATACAGATACTCAGAGCCATCATAATGTTACTGTGTTGTTGTTTTTTTTTACATTACAACACAAGGAGTGTGTTGCAACACAAACTACCTGACTGCTGCCCTTCTCAGCACATGCATAACATGAAGTCGTAGAAGAAGGACTTGGTTGACATAAAAGTGCAGCTAAGTATAAGAAATTTTTATGGGCGTTTGAGAGAGACATATGGCTGTGCTAAAACGTAAACATCTTGAGGCAGATTTAGTATTTATGATGCATGCAGAGAAGCTATAGATTCCCACTGTTGTTGTTCATTTATTTCAGAAGGGACGCTGCACATCACATAATATGCCAGAGTTAGCCATAATGACTAGTTTTCATCTATAGTCCCTCAACGTGCAATCAATATAAATGTAATGCATTACACCATTACATTTATATTGATTGCAAACAAATGACTGCAAACAAATGAACAAGCTTCTTCCAAAAGGAAAGAGAATGATGATAATAAATAAAAAGCATTTTTATCTAAGAAGTCAAGCTACAAATTTAAAAAGAATAAAAAGCCGTTTAGCACAAAAGCTTATCACATTAAAAACAATACATAAAAAAAACAGAGTAAAAATAATAATCACATGAGCTGTACCTGCACTTTGATTATCTAGGAGCCATACTTTTAAGTTGGTAGAAAATTATTTAAAATGCTCATATGTTATTACACTTTTTGGTATTTTATTCCATTCCTGAGAAGCTTTCATTGAACTGAAGTTCTGGAGCTCCAGTGGTTCTTACAGACAACGATGTAACAAGTGCTGTAAGTGGTTGAAGGTGAAATACTTTTAAAAACCAAACAGAGGTTTGCGAATATGTTTCCAACTCAATAGATGATGTTGAATGTTGAATGACAAAGTTTTGGGTATCAAAACGGATTAATGAGTCAGCAAACCTTCAAAGGGAAGTCAGTTCTGTGGTAGTTTTTGATGAGGCTTCACACCCCATCGAGTGATTTTCAAAATGACTCTCCAGCACCATACTACGTCTCATTAGTTTCTAATGTACCTGTGCTCTGCGTGCTGTTGATGTAGAAATGCTTCTGGTTGGATAGCAGGGATGGCTGTAGACATGGTGTGAAGTTGTCTATTAGCCAGGGACAGTGTGCAGCTAAGGTAAAGTGTGGTTTCACTTTTTAAAAAAAGGCAGACTGTTTTGCCAAATGCGGCCGATGACAGCTGACCCAAACACGCACCCAGAGCTTGTACAATCTAGTTTTCAAATAGTAAATTTGTCATTTGTATTCGCTTCAAATTTGTGTTCTCTTATTTGTCTTTTCCCCCCCTGTTGATTGTTTGGGATTTTGGCCAAGTTAAGGAAAAACTCTACATGGCATTGCTCTCCCATGGAGCATAAATCTGCTGCCACAGACCAATTAATATAATTGTAGTTACTTAAATATTTATCACTCTAGTAACACTTTCAGTTTATTACTATCGTTTTTGCCCGTCTCGTGTTTGTCTCAGGTCTGATCGCCAGCTTGCAAGATTCCCCCTCAGAAACAGCAGCAGAAAACGATGGTTGTCAGGGGTGACCACAACTGAGAGTGAACATGATTTTTTTTTACATTACCACAGATGGGAGGAATTATCTATCTATCTATCTATCTATCTATCTATCTATCTATCTATCTATCTATCTATCTATCTATCTATCTATCTATCTCAGATCTTAGCATTGTGCTGTATGTAAAATACATTCCCTTTATGATAGCATTCAATCAATCCCATTTCTTTATCTTAGTTTGACCCCTGGCCTTTTACCTCTGACTTTGTTTGTGGTTGAATTACTTTAGTCTGACATGTTGTAGTAAAGAAGCCAGTATCTAGTCAGTTATTGATTCCCATATGCATCATTTAAACAGTTTCTAAGCCCGCAAAATCAATTTGCTGCTTAAGAAAAAAATTACCACAATAGTAAATTGTAACACACCAGGAGGTATTATGTTTCCTTGAAACAGACAATATTTGTAAAGGATAAACACATGGCTCTCTTTGCTGCTTTTGAGAACTGATACTGCTGTTAAAGAAAATAGTCTGATATAAATCACAACTGAACATTAAACTTATTTTCTTTCTAGATTTTGCAAATAGGTTTCATTTCTACAGCATTTTAACAGTAACCCTGGCCACACAAACTGACACATGCACCCAGTTTCATTTAAAAATGTGTACACCTCCTTATTCCAATACACAGATTGACATGCAAATTGGAGTGAAGTGTTTTGCCTAGTAACACTTCAGCCTGTGCCATTAAGAAACTGGAATTAAACCTACAACTGTACGAGTACAAGACTAAAATGCTTCCCAGCAAGCAACAGTAACTCAGATGATTTAAAGACAGTCTGAGGATAAAACTAAAATGGTCAATGGTCAAATAAATATAAGCTCAGTCAGAAAACAGGTTGATCTGTAATAAACTTCAGCTTCTTTAAGCATTCATAGCAGACATCAGAGAATCTTCATTAGTAGAGACAGAGCGTCTGCATATTATAGCACACGATTAAGTGTTGTTGCGATTGCTGCCACATGCGAGTAGCTCATGCACAAATTCCCTGGCAGTTATGCATAACTGTGCCATATACAGTTTGGCACTGAAGTTGTGACATTTATGAGGCAGAATTTTTCAGTATGTCCAGAAAGTCTGTGGCTAATCCCGCAATGAACTCTTCTACAAAACTTTTTTTCCCTAAACCTTATCGCTGCCAAGTTATTAGTTTATTGTGATTTGGCGCTCATTCTGACACGTTAGCCAATTACAGGAATGTTAGTTCCTATTTAGTCTATCATCATTGTCCTTAATAGTCACAATATTTTCAGTTGTAATGGCATCAGATCCTACCTTTGTTTTCCTTTACTGCGGTATCTGTCCATCAGTTAAACACAGACTGACACTGAACCTGTCATGCTGTCACTCACACATACTGCTAGGTTAGCCACCAGTTTCTTCTCATACATGTTCTTGGACTGTGTGAAATATATTGAGCACAAAGTGAAACCCATGTCAGCATTTAGAGGAACGTCACACAGAAATGCCCATCATCAGGTTAAAACCATTGACGTCACAAAGTATCACTCTTTTCCAACTACCTCCCTTTTTATTTCCTGTATTCAGGATCTTTTCAGCCCATATAACATTATACAAAACAAACCTTTAAAACATCATCGTAGTACATGATGTCCTTTTATATATGAACTGCATTTTGGAAATTACCTCTTTGAGATGTGTGTTGGTAAATAGAGTGGAAAACATAAAAGGTTTCATTTCAGGAATACTCTGGCTTTAACTATAGTAACCGGCACAACTGAACATAAAATCTGATTCAATCAAACAAAACAAAATACGAATAATAGACGTTTCTGCAGAACCAGTATAGAATATGGCCTTTCCATACAGTGTTAAACAGATCAATGTATCAAATTAAATAACTATCTTTTGAGAAATAGGAAATGAGTTTATTTATTATTTAATCTTAGCTCAAGACAAGAAGTAAAACTATAACTTTCTAAGATACCTAAAATAATATAAATAAAACAAAGTAATAAATAGTTTCAAAAAACGTTTTGCAAATAAAAATCTGAAAAGTTTGGCATACAACAACCTCTGCTGTAACTCCAGCTGCAAGTCTTTTATTGGTTCTCTACAGCTTTGCACATCTGGAGACTCTTTGTAAATTTTTATTTGAAAAATAACTTAAGCTGAGTCAGATTTGATTTAAGCCTGAAAATCTATGTTAAGTACTGAGAATTTTTTTTTACTGGATTTAGGCCCGGACTCTGATTGTTCCATTCTCAAATATTAAAGTAAACATATTTTTGGCTGTATACTTAGAGTCATTATCTCCCTGGAAAGTGAACCTCCATCCCAGTCTAAAGTATTTTGCAGCATCTAAGAGATTTTCTTCCTGTCTATATATTTTGGTTTTCCTTCTTGCTTCTCTTCTATAAGGGCTAGATTTTTGAAATACACCACTTATAGTTGCTCAGTTAAAAAAAAAATTCAAAACCTGTTGACTAGTGGATCTCAAGAGGACATGAAGAGTTATAATTTGTTCTTTGGCTGCTTCTCTATTTACGTCTCTCCTTGCCCTGCTGTCAGTTTGGATGGACTGGCTGTCTTGAAATGTTTGCAGTTGTCCCAAGCTCTCTTCATACTGAGCAGAGCTCTGTGAGATGTTCAAAACTTGGAATATCACTTTGTCAAACTGTTCTACAATGATGTCCCTGACTTATGTGATGCATTCCTTGGTCTTCATGATGCTATTTGTTGTCTATGTTCTCATGCAAACTTCTGAGGCATTGTACACAGATGGATTCTATTAGCTAATTTTTTAACTTCGGAAAGATGAATAGAAATAAGCAAGTTTCAGCTTTTCATTTAAAACACATTTTCATACCACACAGAAGTATAATTTTCATTCTACTTCATAACTCTGAGCCGTTTTGCATTGGTCTACCGCAACATTTACAACAAAAGCCATTTTGCCGTTAAAGAAATTTTGTCCGGAGCCATACAGCCTGCATGACACTTTTTTAGTTGCATGAACACCTACTACAACAATTATTTTGAGTTTTTAGTTAAGTTAAAGAACTAAAAAAATAAAGCAACATTTCCAAATTTTACACATAATAAAACACTTTTTTGATTGAAACATTCCGCATTAATGGAAGATGTTCAGTTTGCAGCCTAATGTCAAAATAAAATAACTCAACAACTTTTATATTTAAACATATTTCTCAGGTCTTTAACACTTTTGGCCGACACATTGAGGAGCCACGGTGGCTAAAGAGCCATAGGTTGCAGACAGCTGGTTTCTCATATCAAATCTTTTAGATACAACCATACACTCAGGTATGGGTAGCTTTTGCAAGTCACCATATGTTTTCTCTCTAATTAGATCACATAAATAAATTATCCCAATTAATCTGAGATAAAGACAGGCCATTTATCCTAACTGATCCTCTATAACACATCTGCAAATAGTAGATGTCATTTATCATGCAGAAATTTTCACTTCCTTTGATATGTATATAATTAGAGTCAACAAATCACCCAAATGTATCAATTAGGTAAAATAAAAACACAGGCTGCATCAGACTAATACCAGACTGAATGTCTAGTAGTTTTCTGGAGAAGTTGGTGTTTTCATCAGATTTAATGATGGTAATAAATGCATAAAATACTGCAAGGCTTATCCTTGAACTCCACATCTGTAATTCCAAGACAAAAATCATTTTGTCCAACATTACTGAAGATTAATTTCACTATTTAGATTTCAAATAATCTCAAGCCAGGAAGACCCATAATGGCTGATTGTGTCTCTGGGGAGGAAGTACTCAAGTTATTTGTAACAAAGCCATCCATGAGTGCTTAACTACTAGCAAAATATTTATCAGAGCATGAAAACATTGCCTGTTTTCCCCCCCATTTAAAAGATCTTTCCTGTTATTGGTGTATTCTCTAGGTTTTATTTTGTGCCATTTCTCCTTTTTACTTTGTTTCTATGAAGATCTACAGAGCTGCTGGCCTGTGCCAACTGATTCTCCTTATGTGCATCAGACCTTGTCACTTTGATGTTGATTGGATTGTGAAAGCATGCCCTGGCTCGGTATTTATCGGTGGCAGTCATGTTATACCGGACGCCTCAATGAGCCATGTTATGAGGAGCTGGCAGGTGTGTGAACTTGGGCAAAGGCAGTTTTGCAAATGGTGTTAATTTGCTCCATACCCTGCAACCTTGGGACTGTTCTGCTCTTTGTAATGACTAAGCAGAAGTTGACAGTGAACAGGACAGGGGCTGCCCCTGACAGTGACACATGCAACAATATTGCAGAAGTTATTTTGGATCTTTAGACTAAATTTAATTCAGGATACTAACGCATAAATTAAGTAGTGATTTGAATCTTGTCTGATGATGTTTTCGATATGTGTTAACTTCTTTTTTTTGTTGTTGTTTTGAGAAGTGAAGATGTTTATTGTTACTATTCTCTCCATTCACCCCTGTCCAGTGTCTTCAAACCAACCACATTTATATGATAAGATCACAAAACCATAGTCATCTAAGTAATGGATTTCTTTCTGTTGATTCCTCCTGGGCCTATAGCTCTGTGTTTAGTGATGTATGCACCGTGCAACAGTACTGGACAGCTCATCTCTCTGAAGCACGGGCACCTCTGCATAAGCACATTCGTTCAGAGCCAATCTCTGAATGGAGCTGCTGCTGCTTTGGCCATTGACTTTCACAGAGAAAGTGAACCCCCCCAAAACCATTTAAGAGTCATGTGAACAGTATTAGAGATAAACATATGCTGTTTGGAGACCTTTTCTCTTCCTGTTTTCAGCCACTTAAAGGTCTTCGTAGACCTTCTATTTTTAGTAACATGGCAGATAATCATTTGAATCCTCTGTTTGAACCTCTATTTCCAGCATAGGTTTTCTGTTCTTAATTTCAGTCTACATTCAGGCTTCCTCCCCAACTTCCAGCTTTCTCATGGCTTGATGAATGCACACCCAGGAGCTCTTCCTGTTCTTCAGCTTCAGTAAGCACTGTCTCTGTAAAGTCCCTTAGAGCTTTTTCCCCCAAACATTTCTTCACTATAAGCACTTGTAGCTACCTTGAAACTCAGAGAAACACAGCCCGAAGTGTTTGGAAGATATCGCCAACCGAGGAGTTTCAAATAAATATGAGACCAATCACTAAGATGTGGCACTTTTCAGTCTTTTTCTTCTTCCTTTCCTGGTCCTTTTATACTTCCTCTTCCCCCCCACTGACATCATGTAGACATCTGATGGATATCAGAGCATCTCAGACAGGAGACATTACCCATTGCCATTCTTCCACAGTGCTCATCAACAAACCCATCTTCTTATCAGTCAATGGTCATGCAGCCCAGCACACAAACACAAGCAGAAACCAAAGAGATCAATCACTTTTTAAACACAGACCTGGATCAAAGACAGTGATTAAATGACACATACACTGCCAATTCCTCTACATATGCTCAAGTCAATACTGATGGAAATCCAACAGAGCAGACTCAGCTGTGCTGCCTCTTACCTGTGTGTCTCTGTGGAGGTCCTCCTCTCAAGCTGTGCCTGTTGAAGACCCTTGGTCTGCACAGCGGTGCCCTCCTATATGGGCATGCATCTGTATTGTAGATTAGAGCTCTTCTGTCTGTGTGGCAGCATGGAGAAGAGGAGGGATCAGGGATCAGAGAGTCCTCCCAGCCGGCAGCCCCATCTAGTGCATCTCCTTGTGTCTCCTACTTACCCGGGTCATTCCAGCCAGCCCCTTAGCAACCGCAGACCAGGGAGCGAACACTGGGGGGGATGGGAGGTGCTTACAGGACTGAAACAGAGCTGGAACGGCGAGCAGAGCAGCTACTCCTCCTACATGTCTGACTGCAGCAAGTGGACATTCTGCAACTGAAGTCTCTGTCCGCCTCCTGTTGTCTCCCTGTGCATGGGCATCAGAGTGAGTGTGTGCATTTACACATTGACGCCGACTCCTCCCTGTGCTGTGTGTGAAATCAGAGTCTATTCGCTCTCTGTCAACGCCTCTGGCAGCTCTGAAATGCTGTGGCAGGGTGAGAGAGAGGATGGGAGAGAGGGAGGGGTGTGTGGGAGCAAAAGACGGAGACCGGCAACAGAGACACTATAGAATAGGGGTTTTTTTTTTCTTTTCCTATCCGATCTATTGGTATTAGTCTATCACAAATGAGTTCATGAGTCACTCCAATCTGTGAGCACAAAGAAAGAGGAGACAAGGGAGAAGGCATACACAAAGAATATATATTACTCCCATTGGCATGCAAAAGTTTATAAGCATATTATAATTTATATAAACTTACTAAATCCAAATAAAATATTTCAGAGTGAGTAAATAAATAAAACTAATATGAAGTAAAAACATCCAATATCTATGCCGGATATGGGATGTTAAATTACAAGCTCATTTACTTAAAATATATGGGCTTATTATAATATTTACCATATATATATATATAGTATGGACCAAAAGTTTGGAGACACCTTCTCATTCAATGAGTTTCCTTTATTTTCATGACTATTGACATTGTAGATTCACACTGAAGGCATCAAAAC
>CAEFZX010015776.1:16196-31465 GCA_903066825.1 Alfaro cultratus | reverse complement strand
AGCCTCATCTGTAGCGGGCCTGTGTGCCTTTAAGGTAACTTTTTAAATAGAATTATTGAACTCTTAAATTCAAGTTTCCAATTGAATCACGCGGGTACCGCCACATTTAGATAAACTGAATCAATCAACCATCCATTGTTGCCTCATGCTTTCTTAGGCTATTGGCATTTGTGGGAAAAATCTGGCTGTTAGGTCACCTGGTCTATCAAAATTGTTCTTGTGTGAACGTGAACATGCATCGTCTCTGTGCTGCCCTGTGATGGACGAGCTGTCTGTCTGGGGTGTAGCCTGAATCTCATCCACTAACTGCACATAACCTATCAAGTTTTGTTTTGCTGGAAGTTTTGTTTTGCAGAATTTTGTTGGAACCTTCTGGACTGGCATTTTACAGGTACACAGTCTGTCACAGAGCAAAAACATGTGGGAATATCAATCTGTACATCTTAAACTGGATAACATCGTACTAACATTTCCTTCATTTTTCAGACTGAAAAATGTAGAAATGGTCTCTGGTCACATGTAACATTTTGATCTGCCTTGTCAATTCCATTGCAACGGATGACGAACAAAGGTAAAAATATTATTTAATTAAGAATTTATTTGATGGTTTTAATACCAGCCATGTGCTGTTATATGAGAATGGGTTCAGGAATGGAAAGAGCAGAATGTCGTGCATTGATGCATTAATTCTTGATTATGAAAGGATTTCCTATGTTACTGATCTATTTTCAGCAGCTCTGTATTTCAGACGAGGGTGTTTCTTCTCCGATGGTCAGTCCGGATTCCCTTTGAGTGCAGCTGAAGTCCCAGATTAAGTTTTGTCTGATTAAAGGTGCAGTTGCAAACCAGAAAATAGGTTTGCTTGTGTCAACAGGTCCTACAAAACCTGGTTGGATGGAAAGACAGACAGTTGGATGCATGGACCTGGCTTTTCAGCTTTAAACATTATTATTTAATTGACTTTCAACTCCCCTTGTCCACCGCTAAAATACATGCAAAGCAGGAAGCAACTGTGTAGTCATCCCCGGACTTAAACACATGGGTAAACCGTTTATTTTAGAGCCGTCTTTAAGAGTTGAGATGATCCTTTAATCCAATTCTACACAGCAATCAAAGATCCATGAATCAGCCCCATTATGAGCAGGCCCAAGACTGCACCACGCTAGGCCTCCTGCATGTCATTACTGGAGTGCTGCACAGTAACAAAGCTGCTTTTAATGAGATTCTGCAAAGCTCCAAATCAGGCCGTCCCACCATGCATCCTGGCTAATTCACTTAAATATAATTCATTCTGAAAAACAATTGCCAATTGAGACGGAGGGAGGAGGTTTGTCCTCCTGATGAGCATGTAGGGAGTTCAACCTTCACAAGCAAGAGGCAGAAATGCCATTATCCATGTGAGGGATATTGCAGAGGAGGGGGAGTGGGGCCATCGGCAGCCAAACGTAGAGTGATTAACTCTAATGTCCTCAATGTCCCCAGACTCACAAATGCAGATTTGGCAGCCAGGAGAGGCTTTAGAGTATCATTCATCCCATGGAAAGCTAATAAAATCAGATAATGCACAGCTAATGCTAACAGCACTCACTTTTTATAAATAGCAGAATAAATATAATATTCAATTACTAGTTTATACACAGAGACAGAGAGCGAATTCAATTTCTATCTGTCTCTTCTATGAGGGTGATTCGTGTTGCCTGCAAAGTTTTTCTGACAAAGACAGAAAAATTATAGAATAAAATGCCATCAGTCACACACACGATCATAAACTGATGCTCTGTCAAACAAATGACATCAGCTGAGCTGTTCACATGCAGATTGAGATCCCCTGAATCACCCACTCCTGTCAGGCTGTGACAATATATCTCCTGTAGGTGAACGTGCCACAGTATATGAGGAAGATGAATTCACTGCTTTCTCCAGTCATCTGTTATGATTGTGAGTTTAATAATTAGATCTTGGTGTGTAGTGCTTTGGAGAGCAAGGCCAGATCCATCATGCTGTCCATGTTCACTGTTTGGTTTAAAGAACTTTAATCACTTTCACTTACATGGAGCCAGAGAAGCAACACAAATACCAATATTTACCGTGTTATTTCCAACAGGAGGCTTAAAGTGGAAAAAATACAATAAGATATGGAAGTGATATTTATTTAATCAACCCAACTTCACATATGTGTTATAAAAAGAATCAGTTTTGTTGTCCCATGATGTCATTTCTAGCTAATAAAAGTCAGACTTGTGTGTCTGGTACACACATTAGAGGAGTACCGGTAAGTACTTTTGGTTACAAATGGCTTATTTTAACTATAGAAAGCAATAAACCGTTCTATAACAAAAACTAAGAAATATTTCTTTGTTAAAAGATGAAATCAAGTAATTGTATCGTTTAGTTAAACGATACATTATTCTTATGGTTCCATGTGTGGGGCTGATGGTGACCTCTGTAGATTACAGTGTTCACAGTCATGACGACATGACATGTCTCTGACGTATTGTAACAGGAAGTCCCTCAGACTTCAGGCTCTCAGCCAACAGCAGATGTCTCTCCTCTCTCCTCATCACACCGTTCGTTCTCAGATCAGTCAGGATTACCAGCAGATTAATATCAGGGATGTAAAAGCTGGTGGACATCAAGGCATCGGTGTGCGATGGAGTGATGTCTCAGGCACACCCCTGTTAAATGGACTAACAAAGTGTTAGACTTGGTGGAAGAAAAGCTGGAGGCTGAGATCAGACCACCTGTCAGAGTAGCCCAGCAGGATCTGTGGGCGGCGGCTTCCTTAACCAAAACACTGACTTTCTTTAACTAAACGCTCCCATCTGTTGAGTGGCCATTGTCTGTTAAGTAGCGCAGCTGCAGAGCACCTCCTCCTCCTCCTGCTGCTGTTATTCAAATACTGTTACTAACCACTGATTTATTCATAGGCTTTACACACTCCACTATACCCACCCCTCACCACGACCTCCTTCTGGCCCCCCATGCCACCCACCCCACACACACGCCCGACACTCCACAGTTGTCTTGTGGCTGCTCGACACATCACATCCTCCCCTTTCTGCTGGTCCAGTCGGACCTCCCAGCATCCAGCTGTCACTCAGACTCAGCTCAGCTCTTTGACACTGACTGCTGAAAGGAAGAGAACCACAGCTTAACACTGGATCCTGTGCAATGGTACATTTAACCACTTATTGAAAAATCCCTGATTCAATTATAAATTTCATTGTGGAGATTGACTCACTTTGACAATAACGTTTTTTAGATTTTTTTATTACTTTCTTCAAATTCAGATGACATCCAACTTGGTGTTAAACGTTTAACGTCTTGGGTCAAACGTTTTATGAACAGTATCACAAGCTTCTCCCAGTAGAATGCTGGAGTTTTGGTCCACTGGTCCTGACAGAACTGGTGGCACCGCCCACAAACTTCCCATGGTAGACCAGGGTTTGGGTTGTCCGCTCCTAAACACTGGCTTTTTGTAAGGAGTTTGGTAGTATACTCAAAGTCATTATCTTTTTAGAAGAACTTATTTGTGCCAGATTTTACCATCCTGGATGAAGTTTTGAAAACTTGCTTTGTAGCATGTTCTTCCATGATACCATCTTTTTGTAAAGTGCACCATTCCCCCTGTTTCAAAACACCCCCACTGCTCCCACAGTTGATGATGTTTTCAGGCTTTCAGGCTTTTCCTTCTAAATTCATCAGTGGTCTTAACGGCCATTTTGCCTGAGGTTTAGCAAAAGGTAATGCTTCTTTTCATGCTGCTTTAGAAGGAATTACTTCTTCCTCCGTGACTTTTATTTGAACAGAATGACAGCTAGACATTCCCATGCTATTCATGTTTGGATGTAATTGTTTGAACGAATGACAATGGCATTTTTATTTATTTGGAAATTGTTCCGAAAGGTTGAAGCAGGCTTATAGAAGTCTACAATTCTCTTCCTCATGTCTTAGATTTTTTTTATTTTTAGTTTCTACAATGTCAAACAATAAAGGAAAGAGATTGAGGTTTTGTCTTAGCAGATGTAAATATATGGTTTTAATTATAAGTTGTAGAGATAATAAAGTTTACACAAAGTCTGTAGTTTCAACTTTTAGCCGTCTGAAGGTTCTAAAATAGTTTAAATCTGACCAAAAGTAAACAAAATAATCTGTTTCTGGTGAAATATCAAATGCCTTGAAATGTACCTTTAATTCGACAGTTTTATATAAATCAGCCAATAAAACTTACATTATGCTTCTTATTTTTTATAACATTCTTTTGTTGTTTGGTCTTTTATGTCAACTTCACCTTTCACCAAACTCAAATCGTAAGCATAATTGCTGCCAGATGTCCAGTTATATGAAATCTAAAAAAAACCCTGAAACAGATCAATCCTGTTAGACTGAAAACAAACGACAGAAAGATGAGCAGCAACATAACACATGAAAAAAAGCAACATGAAAATAATATATTCAAACAGAATATGTTATAGGAACAACTGACTGAGATTAAGAAAGATAAGACACTATAAATAATATTTGTTGAAATAATAAATTAAATAAATAAATTTTATGTATAAAATTGTGACTCAAATTTTTCTTTAACAGATTTGATATTTTAATCTTTTCTTGCTTATTTCAAATGACCACATGTAGCCTCTCACTTATTGCAAAAAAACTTACATCTCACAGTAGAAAATAAAATTTAAAGAAGCACATGAACTATAGAACACTATAACCAAAATCAAATAACCCCACCCTGCCTTAACTTCATAAATCACACCAAGATTTTGTTTGTTTAGTTATTTGCTTCTAATTTTTTATTTTTGCATTATTCGAGTCACTTTGTTTTTCTGTGTTCTCTGCAGCACTGCAGCAGGTAGAGCTCCTCTCCAGATCAGTTCTTCTTTGCAGGAGGAGACATCTTGTGTGTTTGCTAGATCTTCTGTCTGGCTTCATGTGAGTGATTTCATGCTGTTTACCCCCTGTGTTCATCCCACCGCTCTGAGACTCTTTGCTGACGGGTGTTGTGTTTCCCGTCGGAGTGAGCTAGACACATAGAGCCAGTTAATGCCGCTGCCTGAGGGAAATATGGCCTCTTTTATAATGGAGGGTTTAAGTGATGAGTTCACGTCACCAACCGTGAAGCTGTCAGCTGTGGAGCTTTGGCCGGCCTGGGTCACAGTGGGAACGAGCCTCATCAAAGTGGGTGGGGGGAGACGAGGCCCACCCACAGTCTTCCCTTAGACTTTAATTCAAGGCGGATTTTTGCTCCCCTCCTTCCCACCAGCCATCACCCTGCAGGCCCGAGCAGTTTTACAAGCCCCCCAATGGATAAAGGCAGCAGGATGCTGCTGTTTGACTGCACAGGGCACACTGAATAGAGCGGCCCATTCATGCTGCCATTCAGCAGAGACGTTTTGCTGGTGCTGCCACCAGAGCCAGCTGCATTTGCTTTGACTCATCTTCAAATCATCTGAAGGTGCTTTTCCATCCTTGTTTCCTCCTTTGAGGCAGGATGAGATTATGGGGCGGATGAGTGGCTGCTCTTCTTCTGCTCGAGTGGAAAGTCAGAGCACTTACACACACTCAATGAGCTCCAAACACACAACAATACACTCACTCAAAGAAGCTTCCTTCAGTCTCACAATTCAACTACATCATGTATTCAACTTGTCAACTGGGATTTTGTTTCCAATAAGTCTAGCATTTTCCCTTTTCTATGAAAAGATTAGTTCCTTTATTTTCACTGCTGTGTAAAATTGATTTTATTGTGATGCTGCTGTTCTTGTTTGATCACTATGCTGTGTGCCCATAAAAAACTGAAGAAAAAAAAAAAAAACTGTTCACCTTTTCCAAAAGCAGATTTCACTGTCTGGTTTGGCCTGATCTAAGATTATCAGTTCAGTTATCAGATTTTAATATTCAGGATAAATATTAACTCTTTCATCTGAGACAAGAAGGATTGTTTGGAAAGATATTTTGCATACTTCGACACGTTGAAAAGATGTTTTCTGGAAACGATGAAAGGAGTATATTTTCCTAGCCCTCATTTTTGATGGGTATTGGGAAAAAATACAGTTTTATAATAAAAACTATATGTTAATGCCATGTTCCGATAAATATTTTAAATATATGCTTTTATTGCATTAATTCTCAGTTCTTTACATATTTCTAAAATTACATTAATCTAACAAGTGATAAAATTCTCTCCGCCATGTAATTATTAACAACTAAAATAACAAAAACTTAGCTACATACAAATTTTACACTGTAAAGACAAATGTTTTTTTTTTTTTTATAATAAGTCAAGCTATTATTATTAATTATTTCTCAAAACTGAATGCATGCAAGTACAAATGCGTTATTGAGGTGTTTTTTCTTTTCTGTAGAAGAAGTCTATCTCATCTGACTCATGATGAAAAGACAATCCAGGTGTTTCCATGAACAGGAGCACAATCACATAGCACAACGTCAGAACAAGCGTCCAGGAATCATTTTACCTTAAGCTAGTCTACAGTCGACTAACTTAATGTTCTTGTTTCTTTTGGACCATTAACACAATTAACTGCATGTTTTACATGCAAAAGTCCCAAGTCGGTCCTTTGTATTGTGTTTCTGGTACTTCTGTAAATCTGATTCATAAAAGACACTTGCAAATGACAGTGATGGTGAATTCATCTTTATTGTACTTTTTATCAGCACAATATTTTTGGTATGAATTATGTATTTCAAATATTTGATGTAATTAGTAATTCTGTGAAGTGGGAGTGGGGGGTGGTTCAGGGGTAAAACACAACCCACATGTGGAGGCCTCAGTCCTGGACGCGGCTTTCACAGGTTCCAGTCCCGGCCTGATGACCTTTACCGCATGTTTCCCCCTCTCTCATTACCCACTTTAAAATAAAGGCCACTAGAGCCAATAAAACTGTAATAAAAAAAAGAAGAACCAATCAAGAAAATTGGGTTAAGTTCCATGAACTTCATTTTTGGAGGGGTTAGTTTTACTACTTGATTTAGTTCTGATTACTTAAAATAAATGAGGTTTATTTACTCACTAATTTTAAGTTTACTTTGTTTAATTTTTTGAGACATCGAGTTTGTATAATTTTTTTAAGTAAATTGAAATAATAAGATTTCACAGTGTATCCTGCTAACTGCTTTGTATTAATGTTTAGTTTTTAACATAATCAGATGTTTACACAACTATTTCTATTGTATTAAAAAAATACAATTCAATATATTTAAAATTTACATTTAAAAATTCTAATAAAGTGAAAAATGATTACTACTATAACTGAGTTACAATTTCTGATAAACATGATAAACATGAGTAATGGTTTACTGTTATCTGAAACATTGAGTTCTTTAGTAATTGATTAGCTTGAATACAATACTTTATGTAAGCAAAGCTTGATTTGTTTGTTTTTTGTTTTTTGACAATGTAAAAACTAGACTATCCTAGGCCAATCACTTAGTTTATTAATGATAGTAATGATTTTTTTAATGATTAATAATTTGGTGCAGAATTAAAATTGGCTCTATTGTATAATCACCATAGCTATATAAATTGTAAATGGCCTGTTCTTATACAGCTCTACATCAAGTGCGATGCCACATACCAGGATCTGGAGTTCAGGATAAGACTGAGAGATTTATGAAAGGACCAAACATTTATATACATAAAATAAAATTTTATGTATATATTATATAGTTCTTTTTTTTCCCAGATAATTTTCTGTAAAACTGGAAAATGGTTTTGCATAAAAATCAGAGGAAATCTTCAGTTTCTGATGAACTGAAATCAGATCATTCTGTATCAACCATGACATCCCCCCTTCTGGCGCACAATTTGAACGTCTTCACCACATCTAGATTCTCATGATTGTAAGAGTCACTAACAAGCAATTCACCAGGTGCACCTAATAAAAAACATGGTGAGAGTATAAATAGTCTCCTTGGATCCAAACCCAGGTGGGGATGCTCTGTTTGCAGCACCTGAAATCATGTCGTGTAAATGTCTTTTTAACTGATTGGAAGCATCTTTATAATTAGGAACTATTACGCTCATCAGTTGAGAACAAATCTTATGTGGATTATCAAAAGCAAATTAAACATCATCAACAGACTAATGTGGCTTTGATGGTGCTGCATGCAGTGGCTTAACTAATGAGAGCCGTCCTCTCTGTGGCTGAGTGGCCCCATTACATCAGGCTGCCCAAGTTAATGTTAGGAGGTGTTAACAGATAGATTTGCTTAATCTGTTCAACTACATCAACAGTCAGCATGAGGCAGGTCAGCAGTCAGTGTGTGTTTGTGTGTGTCAAGCAATTTCACAGTCTGTAGTCATGCACAGTTAAACTCTACTGTGGCCCAGTTTGGGGTAGAGGGGCATGTGGAGGGGAGGGCCGGAGGGGTCTGGTGGTTTTGGTGTCAGGCAGAATGGTAATCTTCAAGTTCATTCAGCTTGATTAAACCAGAGCAGGGACTTTTCTTCCTGGCTAATTATGTGGAAATTACAGAGACAATAAAGCATCTGGTAGTCTTTCTTCTTCCTTCACATTTTCCTCAACAGTGTGACAGGCTGATGCATTGTGGGTGAGCCAGCTCTACGCTGAGGTCAGCAGAGAGCAAATAGATGAATTTATAACTTTGGCTTTTCACAGTGGACAAGCACCAATCATTGTCTGGGCCCCTCCTCCCATCAACCCCAGAGGCCACCGACCCCCCTCCACATGTTTTCTTCCTCTGCCTGTTTTATAAAAACTCTTACTAAAGTTTAATTGATAGACAAGACCAAAGCAGTCAACTGGAAAATGTGGCTAAAAAGTTAGCTTTGATCTATTTGCATTAATCTCATGGATCCGGCTGAAAGCTTGTGGAGAAAGAAGAGTCTGAGAACTAAAGGACCCGTCTCCCATTCTACGGTTTGAATTTCTAGGAAGCAGCATTAAACCTGCAGTCTGAGAGCAAAGAGCTCTGTGAGGAACATTTGGACCAATCAGATCTCTGATATGAGTTTGATCTTGATTATTAAGGGCTTTATATGTGAGCTGAACATTCAGTTCTGTTCTGGATTTAACAAGAAGCCAATGAAGAGAAGTGCAATGTAAATTTCTGTTATCAAAGAATGAGAGTCTATCACATGATTATATAGTCACAGCAAAAAGAACACAGAACTTATCTCCATTATCAGGTGGACAACAGAGCCACATCTTTATCCATTGTCATTCAACTGCCCCTCACCTCATGGAGGGAATAACTTTTAATTAAGTCGTTTTGCTGGAAACTCACAACCTACATGTATGGCAGGAAATGAGAGCTGACAAGGACTTCAACAGAAACTTCTAGTTCTTCTTTATCAGTAACTCATAGTAGTAGGCTCTCTCACACTTACACAGTAACAGAACAATGAAAAAACATTCATATACAAAAAACACTATCACTCCTTATTTAGATCAAATTAAAATGAAATAGTTAAAATGAATTTTTTTATTACACAAAAATATTATCTCTCTTTTTAATTTTCATTAGAACTCTTTGTGCAGAATTTGGATCTGCTGAAGGTTTTTAACTGTATTTTGTGAGCTTCCTGATAGTAAAGAATTATTGTAGTCCAACCTTGAAGTAACAAATGCATGGGCTAGTTTTTCTGCATCACTCAAAATATTTCTAATTTTGAAAATATTCCCTAGATGAAAGAAGGAATACCTCAAGACCTGTTTAATATGGGATTTAAATAACATATCCTGGTCAAAAATAACTCACACACTCTTCACTTTAACATTGGAGGCCACTTTTATGGCAGCCACATCAAGTCACTGACTAAGCAAGTTCTTTTTCAGATGTTCTGAAAAAAAAAGACTTCTGTCTTATCAGAAGAAAATTTTATGTCCTCAATTCATGCCTGTAATTTACCAACAGGTTGGATTCATGAGGACTTATGGATAGATATAACTAAATGTCATCAGCATAAAGAGGAAAATGATGTCTGATGATTTTTACAACTGGAAGCATAGATGTATTGTAAAGAGAATTAGTTCAAGCAAGGAGCCCTGTGGTACTCCACAAGTAACCCTGGAGAGTGAAGATTTATCATTCTAATGAAGATACGGGAATCTGCCTGGTGCTTTTAATGTTTATGATGAAGTCAATATATTGATAAAGTTTGAAAAGTTTATGCTGTTTGCACACTTCTAAATAAGCACACTGGATTGGAGCGGATGTCTCTTCCAATGCATACAAAATGATTCTCATACAGCAATACCTGGTTACAATCCGCCTCTGGATGTCCTTCGTTCTCACTACCACATGAGCATTTGCATCTGGCATACTCAGTGTTTCCTGGTGCGTTCACTGACAGTCTGTTACATAAATGTATAAGCGCCGCTGCATACATTACAAAGATTAGTAAATTTAAATGTCTGAGAGGATCATGATGCAGTGTTGCTTCAGTTCTCCACCTCACGCTCTGGTCAAATTTAATTTAATGATGTTTTGTTTACCTCTTGATTCTGTGATTTTGAATAATTTACCTTTATTATTGGTTTCTGTACCTTATTGGAACATTTTACATGTTCTGTTCCCAGGGGAAGATTAATGGTGCCACAACTCCTCCTACATCAATTTTCCATCAGCATGAGTTTCTCTGAAAACAATTTCCTAGTATAAATGTGAAAATGTGTAAGGTCTTTAAAAGACTTTGCACAGAATGTGTAGGATGTTTGTGAGATGTTGTGGAGTTGTTATTAGACGGCAGAAGTCCAATTTGGTCTTGGCTGCTCTTGGACAAGCTGCCACCTCTGGAAACATCAAATCTGTGTTCAGTCTGGAGAAAGATGACAAGACAGTCATTTGCTGCAGATAAGTTGCACTGCTTTTAACTTTTTAAAGACAATCCCACTTTAAAAATCCTGAAGAATCCCTTTAAAGTCACAGCGAGGTGCAGTAATGCCGGCTTTTGAAAGAAAATTCCTTCATGCTCCTGAATGTACACTCAATAGATTTCATAATAGATTGTGTTAGTTAGAATTAGACCTGGTTGAATGACGTTTTGGTTCTTCACTGATCCACTAAAATGTTAAGTTTGCATTTCAAGGCCTAAATCTACCAACTGTATAGGAATGTACAATACTTGAGAAATACAACACAAATTTTAGGCAAATCTAGAAAAACTACAAATCAAATTTTTACAAACCCATAAAAGTTCGAAGAATTTCCAGTTAACCTGCTAAAACAAAGAATAAAATAAAATGAGACCTTTTAACACATCATGAGAAACAATAAAATGCACTTTCCTACTCTCATTTTGCAGTTTATGCATCTTTTATTCCACTCTTTCATCTGCTTTCTTTGCTTGTCACACTTATGATACGAGGAAGAGGTGAAGAAGACACAAGGAGAGAGGAGCCGAGGCAACAGGAATTTAATCAATCCGAGACTCTGTGACTTTGATTGGAACTCTGTTGGTTCCTCTGACCTCCGGCTGCATGTTTATTACTGCAATGAGAAAGTAATGCATGTTTTTGTTCCTTTTCTGTTCTCCTCTTTAAGCTGCCAGGCTCTCTCACCTCATCTCTTCCTCCTCCTAGTGTCCAACTCGTCTCCCTCCACAGTTCTGCTGTGACCTGCCATAATTAAATGTGTACTTCATTAATGTAAATTGGGTAGCTTTTAATACCCTTGTTGAAATTCTGAAGAAAGTGCAGTGGCCTCGCGAAATGCTCCAGCATCATTGCAAATTAGATTAGGGACCAAGAAAGGCAGTAAAATTAGAATGATAATGGTTGATATGGCTGCCTGACAGGCATGACTATTCAAGGATCAATGGGATGTTGAATGCTGTGGCGCAGCCCACTTCTCAAAGGCCGGGGGACAAACGTCAGCCTACAGATGTGCCTTTTGGAAGCACATGAAATTAGTTTAATTTGGTAAATGGCAGGGATTTAGAAGCTTTTAGCTTGACTGTAACAAGACAAGAATACATTGAAATGTTTTGCTCTTGTTTTATTAGCATAAAACCGGGTTGGGCCGATTTGCATTCCCAACAAGTCAGTTTTTTTTCTCCATCACATGCTTTTTCCCCCTCTATTAGATTGCATTTGCATTCACTGCTTAGATCGAACATGGTTTTTAACCTGATCTAATCCTTTTGAAGGGGAGGCGGTGGCTTGATTTCATTCCAACTAATCTAATCACAGACACCAATTACTGGGCAATTTTGATTAAAGTCCAATAAGTCTAATAAAGATTAGAATATTCCTAATCCTGATAAAACCTGCCGCCTCAGATCCTGTCAGCTTTGGGTAAAATTATCATCACTGACAAGTTCAGAAGTCAAAATATGCAAATGTTTTGATTGCACATTTAGAATAATAGCATGAGTGCAAGGCTTATGATCAAGCAGCTAAAACAGACTATGGCGTTTAATTCAGCTTCTGACCATCTGACTTCATTGACTCAGTGGTTCTGTGGGTGGACAGTCAGACCAGAGTGTGTTCTCTGTGAGGAGATGTGAGAAATCATTAAGAAAAACCGTTGGGTTAAAGGCAAGCATGAAACGCAGATTACTATGTTAAACACCTCAGCTTTAACTCTGCATTTGCATATTTCCAGTATGTCAAATATGCCTTCAGTTCAAAACAATACTAATAAATTATTACTGTTTTCTCTGCTAACTGCCCCGCCTCTCGCCCAGAACTGGAGATAGGGTGTTAGAAAACGGATGGATGGATGGATGGATGGATGGATGGATGGATGGATGGATCTCTGCTAACTGTGGTTGCTGTTTCCTGAGAGCATTTTGTATTTATTTGTACTGCCACCTACAGGTAAGGGGGACCTTCAGTCTCATCATCCTCATCAGGTGAGCTTTATTATCCCCATTAGTGGTTCAATCTGTTCCAAGCAGAGCCTGTTTTTTCTTCTGCTTCATATTTTTATTCATCGTTCTTATTAGCTGATGTAATCAGTAATCACTGCCCTCATGTTTTCCTCTCCATTCCTCTAACTTCACCTTTATGACTTTTGTGTTCAAAATCCTTTTTTTGTTGTTTTTTGTTTCTGGTCTTCTTACCCTCAGCTGCCTAGCGAATTATGGGATTTTTGCTTTCATTTAGCATGTAATAATTATTTTCCTAAAATTAATTAAACAAAGTGTGATCCTCTCTTATAAAGTGATATCAAAAGTAGTTAGTTTCAGAAATAATTCATGAGCCTTCAAGCAAATTCATACAAGTGTAATTAAAGACCCTGTGTTGTAAGTAGAATCTTTCCTGTTTCTAATGATTGTCCTTGGGTGGAGTAGTGACCTTCTCTCAGCTGTAACCGTGGCTACCACAGATATGACGTCCACCTGATGCTTCTGTTCTTTAACCTGCCAGGAGGGGTGGAGGTTCATGGCAAAGCAGCAAATGGCAGCCCCATAATTAATCAGCTTCCACTGTAATTAAAGTGTCCATCAACAAGCTTGGAAGGACGATGCCCCCATTCCTCCCTCCTTGGCCCCGGAGCTGCAGGAAATCAACCTGCAAGAATAATGAGTTCAATTTTAACTGTTTCAGGAAGATCAAAACAGCACAGTAGAAGCTGAGGACACCAGTCAACAGATGGAGCTTCACATCTGGAGTGACAAAACTATTTTCCTACATCATGACTTGCATTTTTGCTTTCACCTAACACAAAAAAAATTTTTAAAAAAATAAAATAAAAAAAAATCAACCAGTGTAAACCAACAAGGTGCTAAAACTAATGTGCAAGTCAAAACACATAAGCACAAACATACTGTTTGGATTTAGGCCATCGGAAAACCAAATGAGCTCTTAGACGTCTTCATTTGGTCTGTGTTTTAGATTTAGGCAGCATGGCTCAAAAATCAAACCGATGGGCTTCTTGTTCCCTTGGCTACAAAATCAGCAGCCAATGGAGAAGGATTCAAAAATTGTCATTTCAAGGTAGAGTTACAAGACTGAGTGCATGTAGGCCTATGACTAAAAACAACAAAGCTGTTTCTGAATTGCAACAATGATGTTTAATCTTTTTCAAAACACTATCAGCCAATTTGTACCTTTTTATCAGTATTGGTCTTAATCAAAACTACCACAGTAAGAATTACTACAGTTTCTGTTTGTACCCATTTATATTTTCTTGTCAAATATTTAATGTTACTTTTAGAAGAAAAACCTGCATAATGTTCAGCTTCATAACAAAGCCTTGATGCAGTTTCCAATTTGAATCTTGTGACAGAACTAAATTATTATGTAGCCTTTGTGATAATTAGGTTTGTCATTTATGACCAAGTGTTTATTCCAGTGGGAGTTCCTGTCTTTGAAAAGCGAGAGGCGCAGTCATGATCCAGCCTGTTCACTCACTCCTCCTGCTTGGAGGGACAAATTAAGGAGCCTAACAGGAAAGCTGCACATACTCACATGACATGGTCCATGTGTATAGTTACATGTGCATTTATAAGTTATTTCAACACTAGCAGAAGAACAGGAGGCTGGGCTGCACATTCCCACAATCCATCCCAGTGTGGCAACACTAGTGTATGAATCTGCTACAAAGCAGAGTGACCAGAAGGCGTCAACAACGCCACCTTGGGAATTGCGCCCAAGGAACTAGTTCAGCTAGGCACGCAAGGTTCGTAACCAATGAGAACAAGACTTCATTCCACTAAAAATAATTAATTTTATTTTTCCATTGTTTAAAAACAATTAAAATTTAAAGAACCACAATGGGAAGGGAAGTGCACAGTACTGGGGCCTACCAGCAGGGGGAGGGCAGTCCAAATGTGGGGAACTGGTTCCTAAAACAAGTCAAAATAAATCACCCCAAGCACTTGTGAACAGACACTCAATCATGAAGAAATCCCAACACCGGTTACTCACACAGCACACGGGTCCAGTCCCCTGGCTGCCCCCCCCACCGCCTTCAGCTCTCAGCCTGGAGACAAAAGGGTTAAACAAAGCAAATACAAAAAGAAAGAAAGGCACTACAATTTAGACAGATGCTAAAATGAGGTTACGTTTAACCTCCAACGTATCCAGTCATTAAAAGTTAATGTTTTAATCAAGTGATCCAAGAGACCAAAGCCACTACATGCAGCAAGGCCACACAGAATAGGATAACTCAATATTAACAAAAGAAACACGAAACTAAGAAACCAAACAAATAGTTGAAGAAAACGATACAGGGAATAAAGAAACAAAGCAAAAACAAAGCAGCAGGGTCTCCAGCGAGCTGCAGCAGCAGGGTCTCCAGCGAGCTGCAGCAGCAGGGTCTCCAGCGAG
>CAEFZX010015776.1:0-16118 GCA_903066825.1 Alfaro cultratus | reverse complement strand
GGTCTCCAGCGAGCTGCAGCAGCAGGGTCTCCAGCGAGCTGCAGCAGCTTTATGTCAGAGCTGGATGACTCCACCCCAACCAGAGAGCCCCTTCCGGCCAAACAGCAGGAGGATCCAATTGCCAGTGTGTTCAGTCCTATGTTGCCAAGTTGAACTGGGGAGGGTAAATTACTGCTACACCCCAGACTCAAACAGGAGACTTCAGGCAGCTTTGCTCTGAGATCTTAGAGTTCAGACCACTACAAGCCACCCAAGTGACCTTCTCACTGAAGTGTGACCAAATGCAGGCATGAGGAAAGCAGGTGAGAGTCTGCTTATATGCTCAGAGCCATTATGAAGCAATCAGGTGCCAGGTGTCCTCAATCCTGGGGCAGGCTTCATTCTGCTACATTTACTTTTGAAATATGGTTTACAAATGTTTGTGTTTATTTGCTTTCGAATACTTTTGCTTTGGTGACATAAAACATTTAAATGTGAAAAAAGAAAATCATGGAGCAAATACTTTCTCACAGCAGAGCAGCAACATAGTCTTCAGTGGTTCATACATTTTCATGACACATTAAATTCAGTGTTTGTACTGTTCTGATGACCATACAGGCACAATAAGAAACGATAAGAACACAATGTACCACACACATGCCTGCAGGGGAGGTGTCTATTATGACCCATTACAGGCGATTTGAAGTCATTATGAACACTCCTTGCTGTAAATGGGTATCATTGTGTAGCATCTTGCAGACCTGTCGAACTGTCAGAAATAAGTAGAGTGGAGAGCAAGTGGATGGCAGCGAGACGAGGGGCCTGGTGGGGGGAGACAGAGGCACGGACTGAGGAATAAAACAGGAATGGTTAAGTGAAGGGAATGGAAAACCTGAGTGAGAAAATGAAAGTGGTGTTATTTTTGTCAATATCTGTCCAGCTGGATTATTATCTACCTCAATCTGAGATAAGACTTTGGTACACATCAGTCTAACATAAAGAGCCAAAGGAAAAATAAAATAACACCTCACAGAAACAGCAGCTTTTATTTTGGAAAAAATAAAATAAATAAAATAAAAAATAAATTTCAGCAGTGCTTGACTTTTGAATTCTTAAGCAATTCAAAAGTAACAAATAAGCAATTGTTTTATTCCTCCTTTATGGGCCTGCAGAACTGTCTGTGATTCCTGCTGCTCACATGGACAATACTCAGAGGGATTTTTAAGCTATTATAACTTTTAAATAATCTTGATAGCAGCAGATTGTGTTGTTTGCTCTATTCACCCAATTTATGCGTATTTTCCATCTGCATATAAAAAGGTTGAAGATTTCCAGCAGAATGGGTACAGTAAATATTTAAACTGGCTCCCTCTGTGATTCGACTTTTTTTCTTCGTCACATACATGAACAACCAGGTTTTCTAAACAAGCACTTAAAGTTGCATTTAAAAAGTGAGTTAAGCTTCAAGTAAAAGCCTAAAATCCCATATGCTCAGAGCCGTCCTTGATTAATAACAATTGGAACATCACAGGCTGCCACCCACAGAGAATCCTACAGGCATGGAAAACCCAGGACTGGGTTCAGGAGACTGAAAGCTCCAGTGGAGCTCAGGAGAGCAGCAGAGGAACTATTACAGCTTATGGCTTTTGTTAAGTCGATGGCCATGTTTTGTTTTTATTTTAATGCTGATGAGCTTTCATTGAAATAAGCAATCTGAGCTGCGAACCCAAAGCATGCTGTCCTGGAGATGATGGTCTCTGCAGCTTCTTGGGATCCAGATTGTCTCACATGTTTATGATTCTTGTCCTTTACTATAAAACCGATATATTGACTATGTCTAGTAGAGCTTTACTCTGATCTGTTCATGAGTGTCTGTTTTGTACGCTCTCATTTCATGTGGACGTTATTAATAGACCTAACAGTGATGTCCTACAGAGACCCTGAAGCAGTGGTCTCTAACTCCAGTCTCTCTGCTTCATCACACCTGGCTCCACTATCAAGCAGAGCGCTGCAGTGCCTGTCTGCATGCTGGTGATGCAGTTTATCCATTTCATCCAAGCTGTACGACAAGGGACACATCTAAAAGTTGCAGGGCAGCGTTGCAGTTTCAGAACGCTGATCTAATGGGGCATTGAAGGAAAAATAAACGAACCTTCTGGTGCGCACCAGAGAGTTACAATTTATTGATGTCGATCCAGCAAGGGAGACGGACATTTCCAGAGGCGGGCAGAGTACCCACAAATTGTACTCCAGTAAGAGAACTACTTCAGCATATTTTTACTCAAGCTAGAGTAGCGATACTTCATGATAAAATTAGTCAAGTAAAAGTAAAAAGTACATCGTAGTCAAAGTACTCCTAAAAGTACATTTTCCCCCCCAAAATTCCCCAAATAAACATAAGTGAGTAACTTTGGACATTTCTAAATTAACGTAACAAAATAACTTCCTTTAAATCTTCTTGAATATAAAAATCTGGAAAACTGATCATCTTCAGACATGTTTGGTTTGAAACTAAACATTTTTAGAAAACGTGCGTACAATGGCAGATTTTGATATGAGCTATGTGGGCAACTGCCCAGGGCGGCATCAGAAAGGCACGGAGCGCCTGAGAACTAGGAAATAAACGAAATCTTATCTGTCAGTTATCTCCTGAACAAGTTTGCTCTTACAAGTATTCATGTGTAGTGCAGTTAGTTTCCCTTAGTTGTTGTAGAGTTCTGGTTGCATACATCAGCTGCTTCCTGCTGCAATAAAAAAATAATAATAATAATAATAATTGCATTTGTGATTAATCTGATTAAATTATTTAATCGATTGACAGAACTAATTATTACATTCATCCATGAATGGTTTTGTTTTTTGGCTCAGTTGTTTTTTCTCAGCATCAGACAATTTATGAAATAAATTTCATAAATATAAAAGTGACACATTATGAATATGTTGTATTTTAGCTCATAGGCTTTCTGGGCATTTAAAATAAATGTAAAAATCATTCTGAACATTTTGTTTGTGTTTTTGTTACAAATTATTTACTCAATGCAAACATGAACATATCCACCATCCTACCACTTCCCTTTCAGTTCCAGTGACTTGTTGGACTCTGCCTCCTGTGTTGGTGATTCATTTTATATTCAGAACCCAAGAATGTAGCTTTATTCTGAAAAAACTTTCTGGAAGTTGAGACGTTGACCCAGGAGATTTGGCCATCCGCCTACATGTGGTGAATCTTTACACTGCTGACAATATATTTACTCTTAATGAGGCTCACGGCAGAAAAATAACAGAAAGTTTTAATTTGTTTTTTCTCAGCTTCCCTTGATTCTCCAGTATAATCACTCCTGCCCACTTGGTTTTGCTTCACATTTAGAGAACTCCAGAGAAGTGAGGATAGAATAAGCTCAATATGAGAACCAAATTAGCTGTTTAACAGAACTCTATGTTCCTTTAATGTAAAGGCTTCAATTTTCTTATGTGCAGCTGAACACCAGAGCTCAAAAATGAGCTCTATAGGGAGTGTTCACATTAATTTGCATTTCTTTAAGCGCAATATCAGTTTTTAAGGGTTCCACTCTATGGCCGCTTTACTGCAATGAAGTTATGCTTATTGGACTCATTATGTTATGTTCCTAATTTCCTCATTTTTTGCCACTATTACTCAAGTGTACATTAGTTTCTACAACGAATGAGAAAAGAATGAGAATAACACCAAGACAAACCAACAAATTCAGTCTGCTGTCAGTCAAATCGCTTACAAACAATACACACCATTGCTTATGCTAACCCTGAAATGGGTACGAAAAATGGGGCAGAACCAGGCAGGACCTTCTAAAGGATATAAATGAGTCAAGGGCAGACTGGAACCGGTAAAAGCTACGCCCATGGGAAAGGGGCTGCAGGCTCCAGGAAGACTTTCATGTTGAATTAAATGTCTGTAATAGTAACAGGTAACTGAACAGCAGTACCAGATATTCTTCTTTAAACAGTAGGAGACATTAAGTAGCATAAGTCAGCCTGAGACAGTTATCTGAAAGAATTGGTGCCACATGCGTTTCTGTAACATCTCTGAGTGTTTTCAGAATGACAGAATATTGGTTTAGCTGAGAAATTTGGTTTGTTCATTTGAAATTTATATTGTCTCAGTTGTCATGATCCTAGAGTTAATGCTTTACTCACAAATGGGAAATTCTGACTTGTCAGACAGAAAAAACTGGAACATTCTCCAAAGTCGGATTTCTTACTGAGAACCTGGGAGCAACTCTGACTATAGTCAGTATACTTTCTGGATGTGACGGAGTATAAATTCTGCTCTGTAGTAGAAGAAGAATGTCTGGTCATCGTGCAATAAAGCCAATGAAAAGAATGAGTGGATTCATAAAATATTGTAGTTCTCAACTTCTAAAATAATATTTCTCCATCCATTGCTCTCACTCTGTCTGCCTTGTCTGATGCTCCTAGCACAACATGAGTGCGAGAACTTGACTTTCACAATGAAATCCACTTTTTGTTTTGTATTATGTGTGTATGCATAGCCATATAATAAATCTTGACAACACATATATGGATATACCCATATATTTATCAATATTGCTATAATTGTAAGGATATGCAGTCTGTCTTTGCTGAATTATTTTGAAAATCCAGATGTGTTTGTTCATTAATCTGTTAGTGGGACCTTTGTAGGTTGATGCCATACTCGCTCTGGCAGAGACAGGATCAGAGGTACAGACTGCTGAGGGTTAATCTGCTGAACCAAATAAACCAGCACATTCACCTTTGAACATCTCGAAAAAGGTTTTCAGTTGGCCTAGTCCAAGAGAGGACTAACATCTGGTTGAGATGCTGTCATGGAACTTTCATCAGGCTGTTTCCCCTTACCTAAAGAGAGACACACCCAGTCATCGGGTTCAGGGTTCAGTCATTACACTTCATATTCAGCCCCGTGGGTTTGGACAGCTTTTCCCCCAAAATGAAAGAAGTCATTGATTCATTTTGGGTTAACAGTTTATCTTTGAATGACATTAAAATTTGGTAGATGACATGTGACCAAAAATAAGAACAAAAAAAAGACTCCAGGGAGCAAATAGTTTTTCGGGGTACTGCTTGTTAGGGGTTGTACAGAGCTTATGTTTAATCTGGCTGCAGAAACAATTTAAAAAATCCCTAAAATGGTTTCAATAAAACATTATGAAACAAAGAACAGAAGGAAGTGACTCATCACTTTCTCTAAACTTTAACACAACTGTTGCTTTTCTTGTATGTAGTATCACATGATGACTTCTTGGCATGCTGTTTTTACTCCCACATCAGCTACCATACACAATTTACTTGGACATCCTGCTTTCCAAACAACAGAGTGGTTCATTTTTATGTGGCTATTTGTGCAATATTCAACATGCCTGCATATGACCTTTACTGTTACTGTTATCTCTTTCTGCTTCATAGCTGAGATAAACACAACACTGTGACAAATGCTTCCACCTATGGAAACAACATGGCCTCTGATGTGCTGCTGAACACACATGGTTATTTGGCTGCATCACTTTGTTCAATTAACACCCAGCAAACTGCCATGTTGATAATCTCTATTCATGGGGATTGAGGTAAATAGGGTGGAGGGGTAGAAGAAGGACGCTTCTGAGGAGAAAATGTCAACCATTCCATGGAGCTGAATAATTGCCTGCAGGGTTTATTATCAGAGGTTCCAGATTAAGCTACTTCATCAGCCAGGCTCCTGTGTGGGCGTCAGGGCAGCTGCTGCCTCCAGCCACAAACTATGAAAGAAGAAATTAAAAAGGATTCCAGACTGACCGAAAGACAAAGCCGAGTGTAGCTAAACCTGGAAATTGTTCACAAAGCAAACCTGCACTTGTTCAGAAGAACTCCAGCAACCTTTTACATCTTTACTTGTTAAAACGTAGATGATCTTCTTCAGAATCTTTACTCTTTCTTTTCTTTTTTTCTCAGCCAGGTTTCACATAGAAAGTCAGACTCTGACTTCCCCTCTAAGCTGAAACGCTATTCTAGTGCCGGTCTCCTTTGGCTATAAAAGATTATAAATATTTGCTTAGGGTAATAATTTAAAAAACTGGATGAAAATAAAAAAATTGGGACACCACCATTAGGACATAACAGCTAAATAGTTGTCTCAGTTATTGTCTATGAATACATAACTGATAAGACTCTTGCGCTGGTGTTGATGCGTGTTGTTACATAGTGCATTTAAAATGGCGGCGAGAGGGTGGTGGCTGGAGAGTCGGCGGAGCCTCATCAACCCCTCAACCCCTCAACCCTTCCTCAGAACCCTAAATGTCTACATGCAAGATTTAGGAGTGGGGGCAGCAATCACAGGTGAGACTATTGCTGGAGGAGAGCAGAGTGGAGCAGAGTGGAGCAGAGTGGAGCAGGACAGAGCAGGGTGGAGCAGGACAGAGCAGGTTGGAGCAGAGTGGAGCAGGACAGAGCAGGGTGGAGCAGGGCGGAGCAGGACGGAGCAGGGTGGAGCAGGACAGAGCAGGGTGGAGCAGCGTGTGCATGCAGGGCGCTGGCCTTGTTACAGCCTGATGAAACGTTTATTCACTTTTTATTTTTAAACGTTAATGTCCGCCTTCCATTCCTTCTGCCCCCCTGCACACATACTCACACCCATAAGCTGCTCCCTGAGGACTCATTAAGACTTTATTTATTGACCTATTTATCACTGAGCATATCACTCCAATTTTGTTATGTTCTAGAAACATAATGACAAATAGAAAATCTTATGTCTTTAGTCTAAATATTCACATTCCAGTGAGTCTTTGGCTTTTTTTCCTTTAAGAATCACTCAGACTGAGCAGTCTTGATGAAATGTTACAGAGTGAGTTAATAAGCTAAACTTTTAAGACTTAAATTTGAAGTTTCTGCATCCTTGCTTCAAGTCGTGGCAGCTCATTTCATTAATATGTTTGGATAATCAGATGATTGTATGCAGAATGCTGGTGCCAGTGATTTGTATAGATAATTAAATATATTTACAGGTTTTCAATTGGGCTAGTGTGGGTGAGGGGTCAAAATGTGTGGTTGCTAGGGGCAGCATGAACCACTGCAACATGTCATCCAGCTGCTGCCGTCTACATACACAATTTATCCAATCTCCCTGCTTTTTCAGCCCTAGTTTCTGTTCATATTTAACACAATTACCAACACACACAAAATCACACATTTAGGCTTTGACCTTGAATACTGAAAGCTAGGAATAGCTCACCCAAATCAAACACTAGGCTGCCTGGAGGTAGGAGAAAGAAAAGTCAGACAAACTTAAACTTCCTCCTCTCATATGTACCATCCTGGCAGAACAATGGCAGCTCATTGGTCAAAGGCATGAAAGAAAAAGCAAGCAGATAAACAGTTGGTATGTGTACAGGAGATGGACCGCTGTACCCAAACAGAATCACACTTGAGCCATCAGCATCACCTTGAAGTTTTGATGTGAAAGGAAGAAAAACATTTCTTGACATCTTTGCACATGTACTGCAGAGTCAGGACTTTTACAGTAGTGGTGAAAAAGAAAGTAAGCCCATCTTAAAGCTGCAGGAGGCAACTTTTATAAAGATTCTTCTTAATTATTTGTTTAAACTATCTCTATGTTCTGACAGTATGATGTGAGACAGATAATCAGTGAAAACGTGGAGCTCCTCTGCCATCTGAACCTAACGTTACAGGAAAACAGTTCATCCACCATCATGGGAGGCCATGCTAACATGCTAACTAGCCTGAGCATTCACAGTGGGCTCAACTGTGGGGGAGGAGCTGCAGCATAGCAGAGGGAAAGGAGGAGGTTGTGAGCAGCGCATACACAAGCATGACACTGACACGACTACTGCTATGCTGCTGCTTTTTGGTTTAGGAGTACGGGCGGCCAGGTCACAGAGAAAAGGCTTGTCAGTATTTGAAAGGATCATTTTTAAAGGGCTGTTGCAAACAATTATTTTGGTAATTGAATAACTAAATCTAATTAAGTAATTTAACAAGGAAATGTTCTGCATCATTTTTCCCTTCAGTGCAACACTCCAGTCTGCCTGGAGGTTTAGGCTTCCTGGGATTAAAAGAACTTCTTGTATCCAAAGCAATCAGGTCCCTATACTTGTGAATTTTTAAATTCCATCTTATATATTTATGAATTGCTGCTTGCATGTTTTGTATGTTTTTAATATTGTTTGTGTATCTTATTCTGTTTATGTGTGTTTGAAATGCCTGGCTGCAAAGCTAATTTTCCCCCTTGGAGGACAATAAAGATCCTGAACTGAACTGAGGATCAGACACAGAGTGATATTCACCGCCCAGCACTGGGCTCCACTTAACACACATTAAGGGCAACACAAAGTGAAGGAGAGATTGGAGCGCAAGTTCTGCTTTTATCTTCTCATTCTGCACCCTCTCTAACGAGTGTTGGTCTGCTTAATCAGTGTCTGTTTGTATGTGACTGTTGCCAGTCAAATACGTCATGTTCACGTAAGCGTGCAGCAGTGTGCATGTGAGCAGATAAAAGAGACAGAGGAAAGATAGAATCATTTAAACATCACAGAAACGAAGGAAAAATCAGGTTTGCAGGCTTGCAGAACCACAAATGCAGCAGAACAGAGTAACCTACCTCTGTTGAGGCTACGTCAGATATAGTCTTGTTTTTAATATTGTTTCTATTTCAGTTTAAAACCGTCTTTATCTACACAAAAAAGTACTCAGTTCAAACAATCATCCATCAACTGCGTCTGATTTTAGCTCTGGCAGCTCTTTAACTTAACAGCCGCCTGTAATCTGTTTTTTATTGTCTTCTGATCGATCTCTCTTCCCATCATTCCATTCTGCTTTCGCTTTGTGCATGTGCAAAGTCTGTCTTGTCTATGTGCCATCACTTTCTCTGAAATAGGATGACGCAAATAGCTGAGTTGTGGGGTGATCTATTCAGTCATTTCTTTCAAGTTGGTAATGTGGATTTAAGTGGATGTCTAATACCAAGTCCATTTTTATCAGAGGCACATGGTTTTTATTGAACAATGAAAAGAGCTCTCACAAAATCCAACCTAAATAAGCAATGTCATCATTTAGTTCAGTGTAAAGTAGTGCTGTCAATCAATTTAAACATTTTATTAGATTAATAACACTCTTGTGCTGTGAATAATCATGATTAATCTATATGCATAACTTGTAACACAAATATGAATGAAGTTATGCTGTTTGCAGGAATGGTTCTCTGGGCAAGCCCCGCCTTCTGATGCAGTTCAACCAATTAAAATGCAAACAGTTAATGTAGTCTCCCTCAACAGTAACTACAGGAAACTTACTCCACTATACATGCAGACAAGTTGCAGCAAATAGGTGACAACTGACAGCGAAATAGGGGAACAAAAAAAATCCAAACAAAGCCAAACAGGAGATACAAAGAGATCACAGTGAAACCAGAGAGAAGTGATGTAACAAACTGACAAGTAGTGACCAACAATGAAGAGCTCAAATACTGGGAGGTTTAGCGTAGGAACAATAGACCTGGGCTGATGAACCAACTGACTGCAGGTGTGAGTGCAGGGAGTGAAGGCAGGCTGAGGAGAGAAAGAGAGAGAGTGGCACGGGGGAAAGAGGGAGAGCGCACCGGGGAACAGGCAAAAATACAAACACTATGGAAAACTGGACTGAAGGAACCTAATAAAACCAGAACAACAGAAAATAACTAGAATCGCTAAGGAAGAACAGCAGTGGAAAACAAGGCAGAACTAAATAGAAGAAACTAAGGAACCTCAAAACTCCAAAATCAAACTCAAACAACCCTCGTCCCAACAGGAACAGATCCTACAGCTGTCAAGTAAGGCCTTCTGGAAACTGTAGAAAATGAGCAAACGCTATGATGTCGCACAATCATTGTTGCTGAAAGAAACAAAACAGCAAAACAGTGTTTGACTAATTGAAGTCAAAACGCTATAAGAAAAAAACAACAAAAGAAGAATATTATTGACTTACATCTGCATCAGTTTGTTGCACCAACTCTGTCTGGATCTATCCTGCACTTCCTTCTTTGCCTTGAAGTTCTTGTCGAAGAGAAGCATGTAGCAGCCCAGGGCTTGCACAAAAAAAATTCACAATTTCTCCAATTTCTAACTTTTTTCTCATACTTCAGATACTAATGACATAATTCTGTCTGGGAATGATAAATGCATTTTATTCCCTCCTACATTTTCTTTTTTGGTGGCCTTTATACTCTTCTGGGGCCTCATGTATAAAAGAGTGTGCAGTTTTCACACTAAAACTTGGCGTATAGACAAATTTAAAAAAGTGCAGCGCACAAAAAAAATCCGGATGTATAATAATAAAGATTATGTTAGAACACTGCCCAACCTCACCTTAACTAACCTGTTTGGTTTGTTAGCAAGCTAATTAATGCTCAAGTTAGCTAGCGAATGCTAACAATTTTTAACTTACCTTATCATCCTATAAGAGAAGCAAGAGAGCGTAAAAGTCAAACTAGCAGGTTTCCCTCTGCTCTCCATCCTGTGTGCTGAACTGATCTGTTACTGAGCAGAAGGGACTGAACTGCATGTGCAGTTCTTCTTCTTTGAATGTACAGTGAAAAAGATGTTGGTAACTTACTGTTTGTGAGTGAGCTTAACTCTAAATAAATGATGCTCACTCAAAACCAATAATATTTTGTGTTTTTCACTGTGTAATTGTTACTTAACACATAAAGGTCATAAGTGCATTTTGTTGGTAGTAAGGTTAGTAAGGTTAATTTTTGTGTCAGGGTAGCTATTGGATTTTACAGTGCATAATGCATAATAATAGCATCAAGACTGAAAAGAGTGTAAAAACTGTGGATTTTTGATCTTAAGAACATAAATCCACTGCATCATGCTTTAGTAGTTTGTGTTTCAGCTTCTCTGAATTTACAGAGTTGGCCTATTTAGTTGTGGGATTTTTAAATCAAAGAGTAGGGGAAAGTCAGTGAATTAGAAGTTATCCTTTTTCATGAACCCTTTTCAATTTGCTAAAGAAAGACAGATGTGAACACTTTAGATCAGGGGTGCTCAAGTCCAGTCCTCGAGAGCTACAGTCCTGCAACTTTTAGATGCAGCCTTACTCCAACAGCTGGGGATCAACTCTGAACAGGCCTGGTAACGAGCCACTCATTTGATTCAGGTGTGTTGGAGCAGGGATGCATCTGAAAGTTGCAGGATGGTAGCTCTCGAGGACTGGACTTGAGCTCCCCTTCTTTAGATGTTCTTATGTAGCTTTCTTTGTTTTAGTTGGAGATAAAATGAAGGACCTAATTGCTCTACCAGTTCTGTTACAAACATATGCTCACCTTCATGTATTGGACTGGAACACATACTGGACTTTTTTGTGAAAAGAAAAGATTTGCAGATGTTGTGCATTGTGGTGTATTTTGTGTACATGTGCTAATGAGTTTACACAGGTGGCATCAGGAAGAAGAAAGGCATGTTGGAAAGACAACAGAGCAGAGAGAAGAGAGGAGGTGTGATGAGCTGCTGTCAGCAGGAGACCATTTGGCTTAGATCACTGCACTGTTCATGCCTGTGTGTGTGTGTGTGTGTGTGTGTGCATGTGTGTGTGATTTTGTTCATTTTCCTTTTCCTCTATGAGCTCATGCCAAAATAAGCGCATTACCTTCGCAGGAGCCAAGGCTGGAATTCAGAAATTCATTAGCTCAACAATTTGCATAGATTCACTTTACTCTGCCACTATGCGTGTGTGTTTGTGTGTGTATTTGGCACAGCTTGCTCCAGGCTCTCAAACCCACTCCTACCTGCTTCTCTGTCATGGTTTTTCTTCGCTCTTGTGTGGCTGAATTAAAATGTTCCCCCTCGCTCTGCTGAAGGTTTGAGCTCTCGCACGATTCATGTTCAAAGAACTCAAGTCTGAGAAGCAGAGTCTGACAATTACTGCAACAAAGGCATGACCGACAGGGAGAGAAGCTTTAATTGAGTTAAAATTGAGTTTCTGAATAGATCATTGTGAATAAATATAGTTCTTTTCTAGCAGTGTGCACTCCAGCACAGGAGAGGGAAGATATGAAATCTTTCTCATGGCCCTTTTTCTGCTCTCATATCTCTCCCGGCACTGTATTCATTTTCCTTCTTTGGCTTTTCAGCAAAAATGCCATGATCTGTGCTTTGCCTCAGGTGCGAATTGAACCTAGGAAAGTCTGCATTTCAATACATTCTGCATTACAGACTTCTGGATTCTGTTTTAACCTTATCTATGAATTGCTGAATCATGGAAAGAAAAAGAGTTGAAAGATAATTAAGCTGCTTTGTTCTGAAAGGGTTAACTGCTTCTTCACTGCTCCTTATTTCTGTGAAAGCTGCTGTGTGGTTTACAGAGGAAGAAGGCTTTGGAAGGTAACCTTGATTGCAGACACACCAAAGCTACTTTCTAGTGAAAGGTCAGGACCTACATGACATTTCAGTCAACACTGGTGTCAGAGTGGCAATGGAGTGAAGACAGCAGGAAAGTGCTAACTGTTTGGGTTCCCAAACACAGATGGTCTGTGGCACTTAGTCACCATGTCTCCCCCTCTCCAAGTTGAAATATATATTTGAGGTCCTGAAGAATTGTTATGGAAATAAATGGAGGCAAATTATCTGTTACAGTTCAAACTCCCAAAGCACAACTAGCTGGGTCGGAGCTACAGGAAGAGGTGGGTCCAAAATGAGTCCTTCATAAAAGTGACACATATTACTTTTCTTAAATGTTTTCAGTTTATTTGTTATAGTTTATTGTATGTAATTTATTGTAAAACTGAATGTGAATTAGTGTAAAAGTTTGTAACATTTCTTTCTTTGAATAGACTTTGGCTTAAGTCTTTCACATCTTTTATTTGTATCGCTTTAATACCAGCCAGATGTTTTATGTTGGCCAGATGTTTTATGTTGAAACAACTTAAAAAAAATTATGAAATAACTCAGACTTTCTCAAACATCTTTGAAAGTCTGAGTTTAGGACGCAGAGATTGCTGGTCTGTAGTGTGTTTGGAAAAGATCTGCATCTAGGTTTCAATTTTTCAGTTTCTAGAGCCACAGTTAGTGTGAAGAGGGAGATATAAAGCAAACACCAGACTTTACGACTGGCCTTTAAGTCAATTAGAGATGCTGCTGATCTGATTGAATGTCTATGTTATGTCTTTATTTTTTAATTTTTGATATTTTGTGTTTTAGTTTTTGTACTTGCTGTTACACCAATTGCCCATCTGGGACACAAATAAATAAATCTGAATCTGAATATGAATGATGGCATTGCACCCAATACACTGCGGTAAAGAAATACCCACATTAATTAACTGCTGTATGTTTAATGTAGCTATTTGTGACTTGTAGAGAGATTTTGAAAAGAGAAGGGAAAATGTAAATAACCATGTTTGGCTAGCGTTTGTATATACAACAATTATTTAAAAAAATGCAACCTAACCTCTGTAGGTAAAAGAGGAAAACTTCATTTCTCCCTAAGTCAGCTCCTTTAAAGTGAGAAATATAACAAAACTTAAGAAGTGTAATCATGTAATATTCTAACATTAGCATTTCATTGACATTTCATTAAAACCTCAGGAAACTGGGTCAACTTGTTAAAGAGCATAATATCTCTTCTAAATCATCTTTCCTCTCTGCATTACGGAAGAGATGTCCAGTTCACTTCGTCATCATCTCCCTCTGTAGTGACTCGCCAAGGGCCACAGATGAGAATCTAATAAACAGCAGCGCAGAAAATGGCTCCGTGTCTGTGTAAGTCATTATGGGTAAATGGGAAGGAATTGGCTTAGGATTGGAGTGATTTGTGTGTTTCAGCCTGCAGTTTCACCACAACATTGGCAATAATTGAATTATTTAAAAAAAAAAAAAAAAAAAAGAACTCAGACCAGACCAAGCAAGTAATTCCCAATTGTCAAGTCACACATGCACACACACGCCCTCACATGCACACACACACTTTCAACTCCATCTTTCATGGGAGATACATTCTATTTTCATCTCTTTTATAATCGAGTGACTGGAGAGGATAAGCATGAGATCCAACACAGTAGCAGTTAAATTGTAGCAATTACTATATTCACCAGAGGGGAGGAGAAAAGCAGGGAGGGTAAAGAAACTAGAGGTAGGGCAGATAAAGAGGAGGCATGTGAGAAACAGGATAATGAGAACAGATTTGCGATCAGAAATTCTGAGCACTGCTGAATGAAATAGGTTTGGGGAGACGGGGATTGTTCAGGTAATGTGTTTTAATGAGATACCATCAGAAGACTCTCCATTTAAGCTGAACATGAGCAGGGCTCAATGTAAAAATGCAACTGTGTGGATACTCCAAAAGAAAAAAAAAAGTTCCCTGACTGTGCATCAGCCCTTTTTAATTTTCTCTTCATTAACAATTGAATGTATAGGTGAGGAATATGATGCCGCAATCAACTACATCACATGCTTATCTGCTAATCCTTACTGATGTCTGAGATTTTTTGAACTTGGAAAAGATTGTGCCGCACCATGTTAAAAGCCTGGAAACTGAACTCATTGCCCAAATAGCATTTTGAACATTGAAACTATGAAGGTAATGGGTAACAGTTTTCACTGACCCAGAAACTTGAACCAATGTTCTTGTGGTCTGGAGTTCTGTTAAGATTTGACAGCTTCTGCAGGGGAAATCATCTGAGTTACTGCTGCCAAGAACTTCCTGTTCTCTCTCTGTTGTTGATGTACTCAGTCCTGTTGCTCAGTGTTGAACCGTGTCTCTCTCCTGGAAAAAGCCATGGCTTCAGCTTTTCCTGTAACTGACGGTATTCTTTCTCATCCTTTAGATTTGAAAGACAGGGTGAAATGCTTTGGGCATTTAATACCTGATTTAACCCAACCACTGTTACTCATAGGGTTAGTGTAGCCATTTTAAACAAAGCTTACTAGAAATTTCAAAATAAAAGCCTAAATATTCCTCTCAGGGAATAGTCCATGTTACTCAACATGCTTATGACTCTCCACATGCTACTGAGTACATTACAGCTTACTTTAGCATTGATGCTAATTTGTAGCATCAGAACTCTGGGTTCTAACCGATGGGCACACTCTGCAGGCTCCGTTTAAGTTTCTTCAGAAATGTTCTAGTTTTTAATACTTCTGTGTTTCTGTGCTTCCGTGGTAACCATGGAAACTTAACAAAAATGATTGATTATTGTGAATGACGATTGCAGAAATCGCTGAGCTCTGCTTTCTCCTTGCATTCCTTGCTGATGTTCTGTCTGAAGAGTTAGTTCAGTTCCAAAACCGCAACAAAACAAATGTTTTTTGCAAAAAGAGACAGACTGAGGAGGGAGTCCACACTGATTGTGTTTCACTGAGCTGTTATCAGAGTGATGGCTGCCATTTCTCCCATCTGACACCAGCATGGCATCTCAGTTTGGCATCAGAAGTAGTGCATGTGTGTGCTGTGTACCGGCATGTGTTTCACTACCCAGTGAGGGGGAGAATGACATGCTGTACCTGACAGTGATGATTACAGCTTGACAGGAATCTAAAAGTCAGGACAACTGAAGGGGTAGCAGAGTGGAGCCAAAGAAAAGAGGGGAGAAGGACCAATGACACAAAAGAGAAAATGACTCCCAGTGAGGAAAAAGTACAGCATGACTGACTGACGTGACCATGAGCATTAACAGAGTAGCATCAGTTAGCAGGAGAGAAAATGTCAGCTGTCAGGAGCATTTAGAAACTTTTTCCTGCTGCTCATGAAAAAGTTCCTGAAGAGCCAAAGCTGATCCTGTGAGCTGCAGAACGAGTCTGATGTTTTTCTCCACTGTTAAACAGCCTGGTATAAACCAGAGCCTAGTTCTTGGCTTCGTCCAGCTGGGAGTGTCTGGACTCCCAGCTGTTGACAAATGATTGCTTCCTGGAGGCTTGGACTCTGTTGAGGTATTAAATTTTGCCCCATTACTAACGTTTGTCCATGATATATGAATATGTAATGTGTACATTTGACACTATGATGCTTATTGGAAATTGCCGGTGCTGTAAACCAGTGTTTTTCAATCTTTTTTGAGTGAAGGTACATTGTTTTCATTGAAAGAATCACGAGGCACCACCAACCAAAATGTAAACCAATGATGCTCTATATAGTAATTCTTA